>CAEGAF010023587.1:0-46477 GCA_903067075.1 Micropoecilia bifurca
CAACACAATTAAAAAAAAAAAAAAAAAAAAAAAAAATATATATATATATATATATGTGTGTGTGTGTGTGTGTGTGTGTGTGTGTGTATGTGTATATATATATATATATATATATTTTTTATTTTTTTTTTTTTTGTATTTTCTGAAGGGAAAAGCAGGAGAAAAGCTCGACCTTCATCCACTTGACGTCGACGTTGTGTCTGGACAGCTCACAGTCGAAGGAGATGACCGACCCGTCAGGAACTTTCTGGTTTTCCAGCTTCCTGATGATGGTCACTGGAGGCTCTGGAGAAGAAAAATATCACCTATTAAAACAACAAAAACATATTTAAATATTTATGTTAACTGATCTATGTGGCGTTTTTGGGCTGATGTCATCAGCAGCTGGCAGGAACGTCGTGTACGGAGTGAGAACAGATGGACCCGAGTGAACGACGGCGTCGAGCCGAAGCGTTTCGTTGGACCGTTGGAGGTTATTTCCTTTGTAACGTGAGCCTGGATGAAGGCGGCAGCAGCAGGCGCCTCTCCCTGTACCGGCTGCCATTTGGCCACAACTGCAGCTGCCATCTGAGGTCGCAGCAAAACGATTATAGGTCAAGTATTTGGTTCGTCATACGTATTGTACAAATGACAAAAACATAAAGCGACGGGTTGACTTGGACGTAATCCTATATTGATGTGATTTTGCCTGGAATAGGACCAGAGGTCACAACACAGGCAGCTTCCAGAGCATCCGACAGTCAGCTGAAGGTTAAAGGTCATCAGACACAGAGGCATTCCCAGCAGAGGAGGCAGACAGAGGTCGCGTTGTGGCTTTAAATGAGGTCGGTCGTCGTGTTGACAGGTGTGAAATGGCTTGACAGGTAAGGTATGAGGAAGCCAGGAACTGGAAACATCAACTAAAAACACCATAAGAACCATTTTACATCATTTTATAACAAAACAACTTTATTTGTTGAATTCTGACTTTCTCCGTATTTTCTTTTAATTTGTTTTATGGAAAATGTACCTAATTGTGGATATTTTCATAGAATGTGTTTAAAATACTCTTAAAAAGTTGATTAGTTAGCTGAAAAACCTAGGAGCAATGCTAAGGGCCAGCCATTGGCTGGCGTTTGAAAAGCAGCCAATCCTGGCTGCTGATTGGATGAACCCTGAATATTGGACATGAGGAAGACCGAGGATGTTAGCTTTTGCTTTGAACTAATAAAAAAGGCAGATATAATCTGTTCTCTGTCTCAAGTATTCATAGATTGTAGCTCCTCCCCTCTCAGCTCCTTCAGACTAGCCAGCAGCAATTAGCAAAAACCTGCTGACCTCGTTAGAGGAGCTACTTCTCAAAGCAAGGCTGGTAAAAACGTTGTTAAAGGGTTAATAGAGGAGCCATGTTGGGATGACTTCCTGGAGGCGGAGATTCAGAAAGAACAGGAAGTCTTAAAGAAACAGACCCAATTTCAAGGCGATAAATATCAAAGTAAATTTTTTAAAGTCATCTTTGATACATAGAGTATTTTCTGAATTGACTTGATTGTGCTATAAAATAGTACAAAGACTGAATATTTCCCTTTTAAAGGAAACAAACTCCACAGTTATGACCAGAAATACCTTCGAGAAGCTAGAAAAGTCAAACTTCTGTTTATTTAAGTGGTTTCCTGATTCAACATTTTCTCAAAATATTTTAAAGCATATATAAAAACTTCTATAGACTGCAGCTAAAATACTCTGATACACAAAGAGGACGCATGTAGCTACAACCTACAAGCTACATGCGTCCTCTTTGTGTAATATTGTCATTTTTGCCAAAAATATCTTCTTTTTTTGCCTGAAACATGTTTTGGAAATAAAGAGGTAGTAATTTCTTTGCCAAAATCCCTACTTCTTTCCTTCCAAAGGATATCTCAGGCACAAAATCGTCTTGGTGAGTATTTAAGGAAGCTGGAGATCTGCTGGAACCTCCTGTGGGTTTCCTACCCTTCACGACGAGCCGCGCCGACGTCTTCAGGTTCTCCACGCTGAACACAAAGCTGCCTGTGTCTTCCACCGACAGGTTGGAGATGGTCAGGCTGTGGACTTCCCCCTTGGCGCTCATTCGGAAGTGGTTGGTCGGCTTCAGCTGGATCCCGTTTCGGATCCAGGTTCCCGGGACGTTGGCGTGGGACAGCTCCACCTCGAAGGACGCCGTTTCTCTCTCTGTGGTCTTGATGTCGCTCAGCCCACGCTTGATGCTGATTTTTCGCGCTGTGGGGCGACGACAGACAGGAAGTTACCCGGGAGGACAGACCAACAGGGACATGGAGGAGAAATGGTGTCGCTTTCTTCCACAGAACGGGTCTGGACTCGGTCCAGCTGGCCCGATTTCAGCCATTTGAGCCACTGGGGCCTCAAACTAAATCCCGGTTTGAAAGTGTCAAGTTTTTTCACGTATTGTGGCATAATCAAACATTCCCAGTGGAAAAAAATGAGTGTTTATTTTGGAGACCTGATGACAACAACCTTAGTTTTGAAGGCCAGGGTGTAAATTTAGATGCAGCGAGAGTAGATCAAAATTCACAGGATGTGCCAACAGCAGCGGCCCGAAGTCCCAACTTTCCCCTTCCCACCTGCACAAGTGTTGAAAGAGCAGCTTTGAATTCAGCCGCTCGCCTGCAGACGGCAGCCTGGGCAGCAGAAGCAGGAGGAAACCCTGGAATAAGGGCATCTTCATACTGACAAGATGCTCAGCAGAACCTCAACCAGGTTCTACGTCACCAAGAAAATCTTTACTGAGAACAACAACGACATCCTCTCACTGCAAAACAACAGTATGTTCTAGGGCTGTATAATAATATCGATATCATGATATATATCGATATTTTCCTTCCTAGAAAAAAATCGATATTCATACATATAATGTCCTTCATGTTTATCAATCTTTTTATTGGCCTTTTGAACTGAAATTGATTTCAGTTTACATAAGCTGAATGTCCAAGAGCTGAACATGATATTTTCTGTTGAGTCTTCATTGCCCAATGGATGCAAACATAATCACAATACTTTGACCTTTTTCAATTCTACACCTAAAAATGAACCAAAGTGTGTAAAAACTAAAAATACTACCATGGCTAATAAACACTAAACTAAAATTAATAACTAATAAAAACTAGGAAATTAAGCTTGATTTAAGTGAACAATTCTTTAATATTGGATAAAAAGTTCTTGTTTCACTGGCTGATTATTGAGCTTATGACATGTCAGTGTCAAATTTATTTATTGTGGCATTTTTAAAGACAGGTTTAAAATGACACCAAAGTACAAAAATGACACCACAATAAAATAAATTGATGGAAAGAGGGAAAAAAATAAAACAAAGAGTAATAATAAAATAAAATAACAGTAATGAGAAAATAAAAATAGTAACAAAAAAGTTATCAGGCTTCATTTTTCGGCCAGTGGTACTAGAACTGGGTTGCTAGGTAACACGGCTGAGTATGGCTGGGGTTGCTAGGCAACGGCGCACCGCTGCTGGTTATGACATAAGTAGAATATTCTACCAGTGGAACTAGAACTGGGTTGCTAGGTAACCGGGCTGGGCTTGGCTTGGGTTGCTAGGCAACGGCGCCCAGCTGCTGATTATGACATAAATAGAATATTCTACCAGTGGAACTAGACCTTTTTCCATCAATGTTACAGAAATATTACTGTAAAATAAGGAGCTACATTCAGTTTATCTCAAGCGTTTGGTTTGAAGGTGAAACTGGACCAAGAAAACTTGGTCAGATTTGTTTTTTGTTTGTTTTGCAGTGTTTGAGTCTTGACTGCGCCGACCTTGTTCCGGGTCTTGGGTTTGGTTGGGACGCCACCTGTCGGCTGCCATTCCATCCCAGTACATGCCGCCTCTGTTCCCAGTAAACCCAGATCACCGCTAACTAATCGTCGCCGTCGGTAACGGTGGTAAACAAACAGCTAGCAGGACGCGGTGAGAACAGGGAAACACTCACGCTCCACGGCCAGCTGGGCCTGCGTCCGGTCGTGGAGCGTCTCGCAGCTGTAGGCGCCCCGGTCCGCCGCCGCCACCTGGTGGACGGTCAGGCTGTGGCTCCGGCCCCGGCGCTTCAGGCTGTACTTGGCGCCGGGGTGGATCAGGATCCCCTGCCTCATCCACTGGACCTCCGCCGCCTCCCGACTGACCTCCACCTCCAGCGTCGCCTCGCCGAACTCCTCGGCTACAACGGCCGCCATTTTCTTTGTGAACAGCGCCTGTTGCTCTTTAGACGACAAACGCAGATTGCACAGTAAAAATGCCGGTGTTGAATTAACACCCATAAGTGTTTATATGTGTCCAAGTCAGCTGGTGTTAAAGTAACACTTTGGAAAGTGTTAAAAGATTGACACCCATATTTTTGTTAAATTAACGTTGGTCTATATACTGAAATGGCTTTAAGAAAAGTTAAACTTTACATTTCTGTGTATCGTTTTGAATATTTTCCACTGGATTTGATTGATATTGACACCTTGTGGGTCAATTATTTACTTTTTAACACCACATTATGTTTAGTGATCAACACTACACTGGTGTTACTTTTAACATATTTTAACACTAAGACAGTTGTAAATGTTAATGTGACTCTGTAGTGTTGAATTTAACACCAGCTGACTTGGGACACATATAGACACTTTTGGGTGTTAATTCAACACTGGCATTTTTACTGTGTACAGGACAGAAGCCGCTAACGTTTTAACGTTTTATGGAATGTAACTTTTATTTTCAGAACAATATGTCCTTTACGTATTTGTAAGAACTGTCACCATGTAGGGACAGTTTGTTTTGAGACAAATCATTTATGAAATAAAGTCAAGAAAAACAACAAATCAGAGCCAATTAACAGAACAATTAACAGTGGAACTGGAAGCCATTTTAAATATCCAAAACAACCAAAAACAATAAATAAAAATGGAAATGAAAATCTGAACACAACATAGAGCTGTTTATCAATTTCATGGGCTCAACGTGGTAATGGCCGTTAGCTCACTGTGATCGGTTGCTACGCTAACTAGCCTTAGCATTCTTCTTTTTTTCTCCCTCTCATTGACAGCTACGCAGCACACAGACCAGTTGCCATAGCAACTGTAGTGGACTGACAACAGCTTCACTATGTCTCAGGATTCAACACCTGAAAAACACAAACATTTCACACACAAAGCCAGAACCTTCAGCTTTATGTTTTCAGGCTTGATGTTTATTTTGCGATTATTAATTAGTGTTTGCTGTGGTAGATTAGCTACCGCTGCTAATGCTAAGCTAACACAGTGGGGGTTAATTATCTAATTTAAACACCTGCTCTACTGATGATCTGTCAGAGTTGGCGTGTAGGTTGCCTTTTATTTATCTTTCAAATGAACCGAAACACATTGAATTCCACAACACATCTGCATGTTAAGGTGGTCAAAGTCAAGCTAACATAACTGCCCACTTCCCTCTTCAATTGCAACATAGAATAATTTAAAACTAACGGTCAGAGGAGCTGAAGGTGTAATGAAATAGAAAAGCAGACAGCCTGTCATGAGGCATGAAGAGCTCACCTTGGACCGTTAGCTCCGCCTCTGACTCCACCCCCTCGGCGTCAGCCGTCACCCTGCCGCTGTCCGACACCAAGCAGCTGCTGATGTGCAGCGTGTGGCACAGGCCGTTACAGGCGGCGGCGGCTCGCCCGTTCAGAGCCACGTCCTTCCCGTTCAGACGCCAGACCAGGCCGGTGTCGGCCGGTGACACCACGCACTTAAACACGGCGTCTTCCCCTTCGCGGACGGTGATGTTACGCAGCTCAGCGATGAATTCCACAACACGGGGGCCTGGAAATCATCGGTAAAAGTCTCTCACATCTTCAGGTAAAAAAATAACGTTAAAAGGAATGTGTTATACTAAATCCACATTTTTGGGTTTCCATTTGGGTTTCTGCTGCTTCTTAAAACAACACAAGCTTTAAAAATACCCATTCAGATGTTTTTTGGCTTCTTTTTGTTGATTTTTGGTGTCTGGAAAACGAGCCGCTAACAAAACCTTCGAAATGTGACGTCACAAATCAGCAGGAGAATTCTGCCCGTTACCTAGCAACCCCAGCAGAGTTCCTCCCCGTTACCTAGCAACCCCAGCAGAGTTCCTCCCCGTTACCTAGCAACCCCAGCAGAGTTCCTCCCCGTTACCTAGCAACCTAAGCTGAGCTCCAAAACGTTTTGCCAGCTGGTTTGACCGCTGCACAATGGATGCTGCACTGCAAAAAATACAAAATCTGACCAAGTATATTTGGTCTAGTTTCTAGTGCATATATCTTAGTTCACTTGAAACAAGACAAGACTAACTTACAATTAACTTTTCGGGACGATATAGCAGCTTGTTTTAACCCAATGAAATGACTGGCAAATTATTTCTCTAGTAACTAGAACTTGTTCCATCAATGTTAATTAATTTCTGTCTTAAAACAAACTTCAACGTCCTGTTGAAAAGTTACTTCCTAACCAAAATGCTTGGTAAGAGTTTGTTTTTTGCAGTGAAGTGTTTTGTTGTTGACCTACCGTACAGAAGCCATTTTCTGCATTTCCGTTGGTTGCACAGAAGGCTGCAGTAATGCTTTTCAAAGAAATATAGTTGTATAATTCTGCATCTTGCAGCCATTTTTATGTGAGAATGTAGGCGTTGGACATGCATGGACAGCAGCAGCTTATTGGATTTAAAGTGACAGGACGCCCTAAAACAACTAAAACCTCATTATCTAATTGTAATTCTGAGCAAATCAAAATGTAATGACCATGTTTTGTCTGACCTGTAGATCTATTCTGACCTTTAATCGTTGAGTTCGACTTACTCTGGATGCTGACAGTGGCAGCAGTTCGGTCGTCTGTGGATTCACAGACATATTCCCCGGCGTCTTCGTCATTCAGCTGCTGGACGGTCAGGCTTCGCTCCCGGCCCTGAGCTCGGATTGTGCAGCGGCGGCTTGGCATCATCTCCTCACCGTCTTTCAGCCACTGAACGTCTCCTTTGGGCTTGTTCACCTCACACTGTAGCGTAAGAGTTTTACCTTTCACACAGATCACATTCTCCAGACGTCTGACAAACTTCACCTTCATTTCTGAAAGAACAAAGGAATCAGTGATTTAACAAGCAGGTCAGGGTGAAGGTCACAGCAGAGGCCGTTCTTACCTTCGACTACAAGACTGAAATACATTTCATCCGTGTTTACGTCACAGACATATTCTCCAGAATCTGACAGCTGCAGAGGATTAATGGTGAGCTTATGAGTTTTACCCTCACTGGAGATATGAATGTTGTCCTTATTCAACAGCTGGCCGTCTTTCAGCCAGCGGACATTAGCTGTGTCACTGCTCACTACGGCACACAATGTGGCGCTCTCATTCTCAGGAGCCGACACGTTATTCTGCCCTTTTTTATTAAGAAACTTGGCTGGAGGATCTGAGGGAGACAAAAAAACAAGTTTCTCAAAGAATTCAAACAAAAAGATACGGAGCTACAACGTCTAACATGCAACTGAAAACAAGGACCAGGTTGATGATGCAGCATGCAGAGGTTGGGACTCGAGTCACATGACTTGGTTAAAATCACGACTTGAAAAAATCCTCAAAGACTCGGACTTGACTTTGACTTTCATGCCATTGACTTGGGACTTGACTCGACTTGAAGCTGTTTACTTGAAAAGACTTGATATTTTTTACTCAAAGTCTTAAAATTTAAAACACATTATTTATAAAGTGGCGTCATTAATTAATTTCCCTCATTCCGTATCAATATGCGCAGATCGTCCCTCTGGTTTTCCTGTCTTGTCACGTATGTATGTGTGCGTAGCTGCAGCACAACCAATCAAATTAACAGGATTTGGACATTTTAAAAAATGCAGCGACGCTACAGAGGAATGAAAGACCAAATAACAGCTGGAATGAGCTTCCGCGAGTCATTTCTATTGGCTACGTAGGTTATGAACCTTTGAATAAAAAACGAACTGCAACCTGTAAAACATGCAATAAATAACTGAATATTGGATGCAGACGCCACGACGTCTAACTTTGTCTGGCATTTGAAGCTTCACAAAGATCCGTAGGTGGGACTTTTCTTTAGCTGTAAGATAGTTGACTTTAGCTAACTTCGTGTTAGCATGGACTTCAGGTTAAATTGGTGATGAATACAGATTTTAAAAAGAACAAATGGTCTATTATCTGAATTTTATGTATAATTGCAAATTATAAAAAAATAAATAAAAACAACTCGAAATGACTTGAAATTAAAGGTTCCTGACTTGAGACTTGACTCGACTTGAGGACAGAGACTTGAGACTTACTAGAGACTTGCAGTGACTTGGTCTCACCTCTGGCAGCATGTGACTTTTATAAAAGATATTTTATATATTTGTTGAAACAAATGACAGCGCTAAGCCCCTCCTCCCGGCTCTGATTGGTTGTTTCTCACCAATAGTGGTGCATTTCTTAAGGTAAGGTAGTAGCAGCTCAGGAATTAAGTGCAAGAAATTGATTTTTTCACAGATTTTCTCTTATAAACTGTAAAAAACATTTGTTTTGTAAAAGTAGCTGCAGCTTTAAGGACCTAGAAGGAAACATTCTGATTTACCTTGAACCTCCACGACTGTGACCAGCTTGTCATCGATGGCTTCACAGACATATTCCCCAGAGTCTGAGGGCTGCAGGCCGGAGAGGACGAACCTCCTGACGATGCCGTCGCTGTGGATCCGGATCCGGTCGCTCGGCCGGAGAGCCTCTCCGTTGCGTGTCCAGTCCACCTCGGCGTTCGGTCTGGAAACCTCACACTCCAGGATCAGGTCGTCTCCGGTCACCATCACGTGATGCTCCGGGTTCCCAGAGTTCCCAATAATCTGCACAGGAGGTTCTGGACATAAACGATCACATTGATTAGACTGGAGACGAACTAGGAGGGAAAAATTCTGACAGAAATCCCACAGAAAGTGTTGAAACACAAAATATTAAAGTTCAGGCATCTGCTGTTCATTAATTTATTAAAATCACTTATATACTTTTGATAAAAGTGACCTAAATCTTTTGTTTTATTGACCAAAAAAGCTGATTTTGCAGTTAAAAGTTAAAATCCTAACTGGCCATTTTACCTGTTGAAGCCTAAAGATGAATATTTTTGAAGGATCATTTTTGTACAGAGATTTTGTGATTCAATATATTTATCTTTTCAGTTGTGTTTATATTTTTATTCCCATTTTCTGTATTGTTTTTGTTTATTTGCAATATTTAATATGTCTTCCAGTTCCACAGTCATTTGTTCAGTAGAAATTAAGGTTTATTTAAGGTTTAATTTTTGATCACAGTCATGAAAAACGGACTAAAAACGACAATATTATCGTTTAGCACAATAATTTCTGGGGCGATTCATCGCCCATCAAAGTTTGTAATCATTCGCCAAACCTTCAAAACTCTTTTTATGTTTTGGATCTACAAAAGAAACAAATACTTATTTTAATGCAGAGCTGTCCAAAATCAGGCACGGGGGCCATTTGTGGCCCTTGAGATGATTTTGTTCGGCCACTGACCAAAATCTATTTATATCGCTTTTATTTTAATAAGGAAAAAGTCTGAAGCTCCTTTTATGACTTGGATTTTTACTAATACACATTTAATAAAAACTGTTTATTGTTGAGGAGGAAAAACAAACATTTTCAACTTAACAAATTTAAAGTTTGGTAATTCTGGCCCCTGGGACAAAAGGTTTTAATGTATTGAGTTATTTTGATCTGATGACATTAATCAGTGGTCCTCAACCCCCGGGACCAATTGGTACCGAGCCGCGCAAGAAATAATTAAATATTTCCGTTTTACGTATTATTTGAGTCTGGAGGATCTTTTATTTTGAAAATCCTATAACCGGATTCTCTCGGTTACTTGTGCGCCAACATTGAGCCACAAGCAGCAAAACAGATTAGATGTTTGGAAAGTTTCTTTACAAAGGAGAAAAGGCCCAGAAAAGAGACAGGAGGATGGACACTAGTAGGTGAGTCCCACATTACAGGCCGCTCTGCATAGCGGCTTCTGCCTTAGCACCACCTCCCCCTCCGGTCCGCAGCAAAATTTCCGAGTCTTCACCGGTCCGCAGTGATAAAAAGGTTGGACCACTGACATTAATGACGCAGGTCAGCATGTCTACCTCTCACAGTGATGGTGAAGGCCATCTTGTCGTCTCCTGCGTAGCAGCTGTATTCTCCTGAGTCTTCCAGGCCGGCGTTGAGGACGACCAGCGACCGGAAGACGTCCTGCTCTTCGCAGCAGTATCTCTGGCTGTCGTCGATCAGCTGACCGTCTTTGTACCAGCGGACGGACGCGTTGGCGTTCGACAGCTCACACACCAGAATGATGTCATCTGAAACTAGGAACTGCTTTTCTGTCTTTGCATCAGTTTTTCCAAGGATTCTTACAGGCAAATCTGTGAACAAACCAAAGTATTTATGTATTTACCTTGGCTATCAATGAGACGTCTTAGGGTGAATTGACACCAGTCCTGATTAATCCACTTTAACTAAACTCCAGTCTGTTTGTCTAGAAAGTCTGGTTCGTTTGGGGACTGAATGCTAATCAAACTCTGGTCCTTCTACAAACCTCGGTCTTGGTTCGGTTTAAGTGAACTCTGGTTTGGTTTAAACGCAAATGTGAACGCCAAGCGGATCAGAGACCGCTCCAAAAGCAGGAAGTGGACTACAGCACACGGCATTCTGGGTAAATACAACCAAAACAAACATGTTTGTTGCCACAAGAAATGGCTTGTGGTCTTTAGCCAAAGACTAAAGAGAAATCCAAACCAAATGTTTCCATTTTTGTTTACATTTGGAGTACATCGCTCAGTGTTTTCTTCAGAGGCTTTTGGTGCAGCGCCCCCACAGGTGAGGAGGGGAACAGTTTGCTCACAGGGTTTGGTTGGTTTGACTCAGACCAACTGAAAATGCATCATGTTGCAACTTTTTCCCCAATCAAACTGAATCTACCGGACTATCAGGTATGAAAACATCCTTAAAGAATAGATTTCATTTTTTCTTTTGACTGAAACTGAACATTTTCTTCCTCTATCCTGCTGATAAAAACATTACCCACCCTGCACTCTGACGCTGAAGTCCATCACGTCGTCCTTGGCGTCACACATGTATTGCCCGGCGTCTTCCACCGTTACAGAATGAATCGTTAACTGTCGTGTGACGCCGTCTTCCAGGATCGAGACTTTCCTGGAGTCCTCCACTTCTTCTCCATTCTTCTTCCAGGTCACTTCGGCGTTTGACCTGGAAACCTCGCAGTCCAGAACCAAAGTCTCACCAACCACTTTCTCAACTCTGCTCGGCATCTTCCGTGGGCGCAAAAACCGCACAGGAGGCTCTGCACATTTAAGAACCCAAGAAGCGTCAGTAAGATGAAAATACTGAAGCAGATGGACGATCTGAACGGTTTCTTTACCTGCTATGTTCACAAAAAACGTCACAGAATCGTCTCCGGTGTCGCACACGTATTCTGCGGAGTCTCTGACCGTCGTTTCAGGGATAATGAGCCTCCGGTAGACGCCGTCCACCTCCAGGAGGAGGTTCTCGCTCTCCTCCACCTCCAGTCCGTCTCGATACCAGCGCACCACAGTGTTGGGCCGAGAGATCTCACAGCTCAGGACCATCCGCTCCGACGTCTGCTGACACAGCTCCATTTGGGACTGGCTCGGCGACAGGATCTGGACCGGAGGCTCTGGAAACCACATGGAGGCTCAAAGTGAATGGAGACAAAGTTGGAGCCGCCTTAAGAAATGAGTGTTTTGAATAAAAAAAACACCAAATGTTTCTAATTCCAAGGTTGGAATTATGCAACTGGATTATCAATAATTCAAATTTGGTTGTTTTTCTAAATTGGACATTTTAAGGATTGTTTTATATTAAATCAAAAATAATAAAGTTTAATTTGGTAGCACATCATAAAAACATCAGTCACCAATTTGAGGAGCTAGTAAACATTTTGCATCCAAAATGTTGGTAATTGATCCAGTTATTAGTAATCAAATCAACTCTAAACATTTGGGGTTTTAGTCTAGACTTAAAGGATTTCAGTGTTTCGGCTGTTTTGCAGTTTTCTGGACGTTTGTTCCAGATTTGTGGTGCATAAAAGCTGCCGCCCGTCTGATGCCGACACAGCGACTTTCTTGCTGCACTGAGCAACATTTCAGACAGAAAAATTGGTATCAGGCAAAATACGAATCGGGCTTCTTAAAGATCGGTTATCAGCCAGAAAACGTCAATCAGATCCTCTGGTTCTCACACTTCAGTTCGTGCAGAAGGTCTGGACTGTTGGCTATTGACAGCTGATTGCTTGCTGGAGGCTTGAACTCTGGTGAGGTTTTAAACGACTCGATCGGATTTCACCCAGTCGCTAACATCTGGCCATGATTTGACTGTGAAGGAAGCCACAGAGCTATTAAATTCATTCCTTTTGGTCCAACTTTAATTGCTCAGTAATAACTGGCTGAACGGGTTTCACTTTCTTTAGGAGGATTTCTTGATCGTACTCAGACATCTAAGGTTGGTTTACGCTCAACATGTCAGCGCGGCGCTGTAGAGAGTTCAGACTGGAAAACCACGGTGGACTATGTTAAGAAAATGTATTTAAAATAAGCTAGTTTTAAAATTTAACATGACTTGATTGAAATAGCCTAATTATAGTTTTAAAATTTATAACTTATTCTGGCCTATTGACCTTTATTTTACCTGTAGTTAAGATTGTTTGCCAAGATCTCTGTCCTTTGCCCTTTGTCTGTTTGGGAGACAATCAATAGGAAGTTCCAGGTTTTCACACTGATCTGTGAAGCCATGAAACAGCAGGAGATCAGGAGAAGCTCTGCTTAGACAATGGGGACAAATGGCTTTAGAGAGGATCAGAGACAGATCCTGGTTGGATGAGCAAAGATTCGCCTTATTTGAATAAATTAAAGAAAAGAAGATTAAACTGTCCACACAGAGTAACAGATCAGATTTTCCTATTTGCAATTTCTCCAAGGACGTTCTTGCTGTCTGTTTGTCGTTTCCATCTTTTGTCTTTTTCCTTTACTCAGGTAAATTCATGTGTTTGTGCTCTGAGGTTTCTGATGTTTTGTGATGAGCTTTTCTGGTGACAGTTTGCATCTGTCTTGAATAAATGCTGATTATTGTGACGCTGTTGTCTCTGCGTGATCTCAGTCTTTGTGCACAGCATTTTTCTGAACCCGGGCAGAGAGAGGCTATAACGAGTCAAAAGGTTTTTAAAGTTTGAGAATTTTCCTCTCTTAATAACAAGCAGGAGCTTCTTCAGGTTTGCAAAGACAGACATCTCTGGGTTTTTTACTTCTAAACTTGCTGCCTAGTGTTGTGTGGTTGCCATTAGCGCCGTGTGCTGCCCCCTAGAGTCCATCTGAATATGAGTTACAGTGGTCATCAAACCTGAACCATGCTAGATGCTATGCTACATGGAGCATCCCAGCACAAAATTTTAAACTGAAATTCAGATTCAGAGAATTTACCCGTAATGCTAAGATGGAAGAATATGGAATCGTCTGCCGTGTCGCAGACGTATTCGCCAGAGTCTTCCACTCTGCTGCAGAGGATCTTCAGTCGCCGGTACGGACCCTCGTACTTGAGCTTGATGTTCTCACTCTCCTGCAGCTTCTGGCCGTCCTTGAACCAGCCGACGGCTCCGTTGGGCCGGGACAGTTCGCAGCTCAGGATGATCTCCTCAGGGACGTGGCGGTCGAGGTGGACGTCCTCTTTGGGGTAAACGATCATCACGGGAGGCTCTGCGGAGGAAAAGTGGAATGAAAACACAGCAGATGTCCTGGGAATGCGTTTCCTGAAAGGTGATTTTTATTACCTCTTATGTTGACTTTAAATATTAAAATGTTGTCTCCGGTGCGGCAGGTGTAAGCGCCGGTGTCAGACAGTTTGGCTGAATTAATGATCAGATTTCTCTTGGCGCCCTCGGTCTCCATCGATACATTATTGCTGGGTTGGATTTCGGTCCCGTCTTTGTACCATTGGACCAAACCGTCGGCCCTTGAGACGTCACACGACAGGATAAGCTGCTCTTGCTCCACAGCGGTTCGGAAAAGGTCCTTTTCTGGGATGTTGCTAAACGTTACAGGCGGCGCTGTGAGAAACGGTAAAAAAAGCTCAGTTACCGTCTGACATTCAGCAGCTTTTCCAATGCAAATTCAGACGCACAGCAAACAGAGTGAGGATCAGTTAATGTTCCTCAACCACAGGGATCCCCAAACCTTTTCCTGAGGGCCACACAACTTATTCCTTCTCTGCTGGGGGCCAGAGTCAGTTTGTAACAGAAAAAGTGTGACGATTGCAGGAGAGACTAAATGTAAAAATGTATTGTTTTCCAGAAAGCAAAAATCAAATAATCCTCTCTGGGTTCTTCACAGAACACAATCCTGGAAATAACATTATTTATGGTATTTTCTGGACTATAAGCCGCAGATTTCTCTGCCGCTCCAGGTTTTCCACAGCGATGCAGCAGCAGCAGAGGGGCCAACATCCAAAATCTGTGTCATAACAGGTCAATTGAATATCACATTTATTAGGGTTGGAAAAGAAAAAGCTGCCAAGTCTAGATTTAACTGAACTGATTACGGTAGTTTCCAAACGGTAACAGTAAAAGTGCTGATCCTTCGTGTTGCTACTAGCATGTGCTAAATGAAAATAGGTGCTTTCTTCTTCATCTTCTTTAGATTTCAACGGCAGCTTGCATCCATTATTGTTGCACTACTGCCATCTACTGGATCTTAATATCTACACCTCAAATTCTCATAATGAGCCCAGTATTTAAAAAGCAAAAAATCTTCTTCATCTCCTCAATGCTATTTAACTGATCAACAACATTCTCAAATTTCTATTCCCTATTAAAACCTAATTCAGTTTTAATGAGTGCTTTCTTCTTTTATTTCCAATTTTGACTTCCAATGATTCACTTCCTGCTAAAGAGCCCCCTGGTGGTTGAAGAAAAATACACATATAAGCCAAAGTTCAAAGCTTAGGGAAAAAGTAGAGGCTTATAGGTAAATGAAAAAAATCTAAATGCTCTCTGGTATTGTTCAGAGGGCCGGACCAAATGTGGAGACGGACCAGATCAGGCCCACGGGCCATAGTTTGGGGACCACTGCTCTACGGAAAAACATTTCAGAAGCAATGCGTTGGTGTAGGACAACGGGTGGAAACATTAAAGGTCATGGATACTTTAAAGCTGCAGTATGTAACTTTCATAAAGAAAATGTTTTTCACATATTTGTGAATGTCATCTTGTTGTGACAGTTTATGAGACAGAAAATCTGTGAAAAGATCGGTTTCCCTGAGTTACTGTCTGAAGAAATACGCTAAAAACATTCAATCAGAGCCAGGAGGCGGGGCTTAGCGCTGTCAATCATCCTCGTGTATGACTTAGCATTCCAAGAAAACAGATATCTACCATCATCAGTGGCTTTGCTAACTAGCCTGAGCATTCATGAGATGCTATGCTAGCAGCAGTGTAACAGAGAGCCACACACAGTGTAATTGACAACACTAAGCCCCGCCTCCTGGCTGATTGGTTATTTCTAGTTAGCACTGGCAGAAGGAAAAGCTCAATTTTTCCAGATTATCTGTCTCATACTCAGGCCTGTAGCAGAAAACAATAAAACAATTGATAAATTAAAACGACTTCAATAATTTCCATTGGCATTGATTTATCGTTTTTTTTCTTTCTACCAAAACTTGGATGATAAAAGTCTTCAGTCTGCTGTTTGGGTCTCTACTAAATCTTATTTTGAAGGATATTTTTCTTTACAAAGACTTCATAATTAATTTTATTGTTGTTTCTGTTGATTTATGTAGGATATCTAAAATATCTTCCATTAGAATTTAAAGTTTATTGATCTTGCATTAATATGCCGTTACTCTTGATTTGCTTAAAAATGGTCTCAAAACGACAAACGACAAAAAGTTACAAACTGCAGCTTTAATGGCGTTGGAATAAAATCTGTTATGGTGCATATGAAGGATGGTCATGATTTGCTTTCTGACATATTAAAGGCCATGAAGATGTGAAGAGTTAAAATAAGTTGCCAAGAAAAAGCTGAGCATATCACCTTTCACCTTGAAATCTTTATCACCGTCATCAGCCTTACATTCATACACCCCAGAGCATGATGACGGGGACGACTCCATGACCAGAGCTGCCTTATCGGGCTTTGACTGGACCGCTAAGCTGGATTCTATCCCGTCCTCATACTGGCAGGTTTGGACTGCAGGGTCTGAGTTCTCACCATGCACCCTGATCAGGTTTCCTGCCTCAACAGATTCGATCCTCTCTGCCTCTGAAACAGCTGAGAATCAAACCCATGCTATAGGACTTCATGTTCACTGGTCAGACTGGCGCAGTGCTGGGCAACATGTAGCAGAAAACACAACACAGTTGGCCGAGAGGTTAAAGGTTATTGGAGCCGGTCCGAAGTGAGTCAGGTTCTCACAAACATGTTAGTCCTCATCTTTCTGCCTGTCAAACAGATCAGATTTACTTCAAATATGCTAAAGTCTAAGCCACCACCTAAGTGCAGGGCTATGGGGGGGTAGCTGGGGGCCCAGGGGTCATGGGTTGGGCCCCCCTGGGCCGGATGGGTCCCGGGTCTGGGGGTTCCAGGGGGGGAGGAGTGGTTTCAAGTCGCTTAAATGTCGGATTATAGACAGAGAAAGTCGCCCTCACCTGCTTAGAAAAGTGTATTTAATGTTAAAGTTTCCTTCCCCAATGGTATATATACTAGTCAGTCCCAATGACTGTTTCACTCACGGTTTAGCCGAAATGTTTCCTGGGTAAAAATCAAGACAAACGCAGCACTAACCCGCCTCAGCAGTTTCAGTTTCATCCGGTGCTTCACGTTAGAGGCCCGGTGATTCGTTAGGGGCCCGTAATTGGCCCCGCCCCCCGGCCCGACGCTGACTTGTTCCACGGCCGCAGCATCACCAACGTTAAAGGCCATGAAATCCAGTCCTAAGGTCCCAACAGGACCTTCAACAGAGACGTCAGAGATCCATTTCCCAAAGGACGGCGCCGTGAACGATTGTACGAATCTGCGTTTCCGTTACGAATGTGTGCAAAACTTTGTTTTCGAAAAAAAAAAAACACAATTTCGCAATTGCGGTGTCTGGATTAAATAAGATTAATCACGCCATTAGTAATTTTCAAAAAACTTGCAGCGCCGGATGTAAACACTCACATGAGATTTATTCAGAGGAGAGCCGCACCGGAGCTGCTACGGGAATCGGACATTTAACGTTTTATGACCTGCATCAGGCTCCCAGCTCTGGTGGAGCCTCTGCACTTTGTCCCAAAAAAACTAAAAAAATGTCCTCCGCCTTCCGGTCTTCTTCCTCGTTGATTCCGCCAGTAGTGACTTCTGAACGTCAATGTGGCTCCCATAATGTGAAGACTTGTTGAATTTTTTTTATTATTAATTGGCACATTTCCACTAAGAAGATTTAATTGTGTAATTACACAATTTTACGGCTAGTGGTAATGCAGCTATTGTCTTTAAAAAATAAACAATAAACCATCCTCCTATTACTTCCTGTCGTTTTCTTCGTCTTTTCCGCCAGACGTAACATCCGGCTGATGATCACGTGACTCGTATGATGCGAAAAAACGTTTCGGGTTCATTTTGATATGGCTGAAAAACAACGTGCAGAAACTTATGATCCAAAAAATTAATTTGATTGAAATTGGAGTTTTTCTATTTAGCAAATTTATTATCGTTCTTTCAATGTGGGCAATTTAAGGGTCAATCGCTGAGTTACAGTTTTAAAGAGTTGGTTGGAGAGTCTACAGGCGGGACATGTGTCTCCCCAGTTGCATTTGTCCACTGATAGAAAGTCCACTCCTGTACGTTCAAATTGAAAAACCATTTGAAACAATTTGAAAAGCCAACATTGTAGCTTGTATTTGTTCTCACATGGTAGATTATATTCATACTCAGCTGCCCTGAAAGAAGCAGCGTCTATTTTTGAGCAGGATCACATTGAGCAGCAAACCTCAATGCTTCATCATGGTCAATTATTTTTATTTTTATTAATCATTAGTGCAGGTTATGAGAGTTGTAGCTTCATTTTGCCTAATGGTCAGAGAATAATTAAAAGTTAGTTACTCTCACAAAGCTCAAAATACTTAGATCACCTGCAACATCCACCTTGAACTGAATATGATTATCTGCAGCCTCAGAGCGCCTGACTTCTGCTGATTGAATCAGCAGCTCCCTCAGTTTTTCACTGGTTTGGATTTCATATTCTCTGGCTTCCAGAAGCCGTTCTCCGTCTTTGTGCCAGTGAACTTGAGCAGCTGTCTCTGAGACGTCACACTGCAGCTCAGCTGGGGAGCCTGCTTCTACAACCTCTGGTAGCTTTGGGAACCTCACAGGAGTCGCTGTGGATATTATGAGATCAGTTAAGCTTTCATAGTTCTTGTTTTTAAAGTTGTGTGGTTCATATTTTGGTTTGCCTTAAGAGTCTGCCATACTTCATCCGAAGCTGAACGGTCGACGTGGTTACGGGACATTCATGGCTCAGACCACCTTTTGCAAACTTTACATCCCTTTGACGGTTTGCACTGATATTTAGTTAAGATTTGTGCAAATATACAAGGTTTCCCACAAAAGGAACCTACCAAGCTTGGTGGGATGGTCGGTTCACCAGCGACCCACCAAGTTTTTATATTAAAAATGTTAAAAGTTTTGAAAATATGGAGGTGCATGAGCAGGCATGATCATTTGCAAATAGTGGAATGTGAGGCCAATGGCCAACATATAAACCTGGCTCCATTTGTCTTTACTGTCAGTTAGTTGTGTACAAAAAAATCTGTTTAGAATAACCAAACAAACATAGCTTGGTGGGGGATCAAGTAAAGCCTGGTGGCCCGCCAGGCTTATAATACACCAGGGGAAACCCTGGTACATAAAACTGCATCTGATAAATGTTCCTTAAAAGTATTTGTGTCTTCTGCAGAGACAGAAACTGGATAGTGGAAGCGGAGAAGCTGAAGGGAAATATGGACATTGTTGATTGCAGTCTGAGCGCATTTCTGCATAAATCAAGGCCGCCGACTTCTGACCAATCATGCAACACTTCATGTAGAGCTCTGTCGAAATAGTTTGACCCAGGCCTGCTGTTGAAAAGCAGAGGCAGATGACATCTACGTCAATGAGAGCCAATCTGTTGACATCTGAAGATGGCTACATCTTGTGGCACTTCGGATAAAGTATGAGCGAGTCTTAAGTGTTTACAAAGTTAGTCCATTTACTGATGGACTTGAATAGTTTCAACTTGTACAAAGATGCAACTTTCCCAAATTGATTATTGATAGATGTGTTAGAAATAAGTTCCAGAAAGTCACCTTCAATGTTCACGAGAAAGGTCACGGCCTCATCAGCGAGTCTACAGCTGTAGAGGCCAGAATCAGAGACCTTTGCTGAGTGAATGATTAACTTCCTCAAGGCTCCGTCTCTTTTCATATCAAGGCCTGTTTTGGAGAAAAGCTCCACCTCATCTTTAAACCAGGAAACCTGAGCAGCAGGGTCTGACACCTCACACTGCAGGAATACTGGAGAACCAAGTCTAATCAGCTTGTATTTTTCTGAAAACGGGGTTGCCATAATCCTTGGTGATTGGCCTACAAGAGCAGAATGACAAAGGCATAAACACGAGATGAATTCACAAAAACACTTATTCCAGCCAGTCACTTTCTCAAGACCATTTGAAGCAAAGTACACTTGCACCATGCAGACTAAGCAATCCCTTCACAGACACAGCAATAAGCAATCACCTTTTACATCCACTTTAAAGGTAACACTGTCCTCTGACGTCGAGCATTCATAGATACCAGCATGAACGCTTTCAGCTGACGGGATGATTAGGGTCCTTGTCAGACCATCTGACTTAATTTCCACTTTGTCCCAAGACCCAAGTTTCATCCCGTCTTTGTACCAGTCGACATGAGCCGAGGGGTCATGAGAGAGTTCACAGCTAAGGACAAGAGGTTTTCCCTCTTCAGTGGATCTGTTCCTGTCCTTCTCTTGCAGCTTTGAGAACTTCACAGGTATCCCTGCAGTTGTGGGATATTCCAAAAGGAAAGAGTAAATATTCAACTTCATAATTGCAATTTATTGAAGTAATACAAGAATTTTTGAAACTCTAGACTTTATCTTAAGTTTATCAACACAGATAGCACAAGACAAACATCTCACAAAGCATATTAGACACAACGAATATTCAACGGAAAGACAAAAGCCAAAGATTGTCTAGAAGAGGAAAACCAAGAAGGCCGTTTCACGTGACATGTCCGACGTCACACCTCGTCCACAACAGGGATTAGAGGTAAGTTGCAAACGAGAGCATGTTTTATGCTTACTCTCTTCTTCCACAGGTGTGTTTAGTGTGTCAAAGAATAAGAGACAAGAAATGCAACCTCTTCAATACAGTAGATATTCAAACTCAAACTGTAGGGAGAATGGCAGCGATATTAGGAAAGTAAAGCTCCTGAATTATTGTGTTAAGATTTTAAAGGTATTTAATTTAAACAGGGACTGTTTTTAATTACCAGGGAGTCTTCCTTTGTGTATTAAAGAAGCAGAATATTAAAACAATTTTATGTTAAGTGATGAACTCCGTTAAGATAAGCACTCAGTGTTAGTGCTCTGCAAGACACTAGAAGCACTGCCAGCGGTTTTCACCTTTTACTTCCACAGAGAAATGGATGTCATCATCCTTTGACTCGCACCGGTAGACCCCAGTATGATCTGGCTCAGCGGACGGCACAACCAGACTCCTCACGTTTCCCTGAGACTGGATGGCTACTCCGCTTTGAGCTAGGAGTTTCCTCCCGTCCTTGTACCAACGGACTTGTCCAGAGGCGTCCGACAGCTCGCACTGCAGAGCTATGGGAGAGCCAGCGACCACTGTCATGTTCTGGTCAGCCTCAGACAAAGCTGCGAATGTCAGAGGAGGAGCTACAAGAGTAGAATAAAATTAGTCAATCAGGGCTGATGCACCTTTACATAGTAAAACTACCCATCAAACTAATAATCTAATAAATGGGTAACAATTCACAAATTGGTAAGTAATGTCTTTATCAAATTGGCCAACATCCATCCATCTTTTCCACTGAAGTGGTTTCTTACACGACTGTCTCTCCTTGAGATCATTGAATTCTGGCTCTGAATTAGAACAAATGAAACAATGAATGGATCCATATGTTACCCTGAGAAAACTCTCAGGCAATTTTCTGATTGGTCTTTTGATAATCACACGATATTACCTAATGAACTACATTATTATCAAACTTTCACTAAACCATTCAGCTGTTTTTACTGACGTGTAGCGTAATTATGATGTACACCTGGATATCTTTTTAATTCATATTCGTGACCTTTTTGTTGGACACGTGTTTCTCCATTCTGGTCCTCCAGGATCTCTGCCCTGCATGTTTTAGGTCTTTCCCTTCTGACTTCAGTCAGTGGTTGATCAACAGGCTTCTGCAGCACTTGATAAGATGAAGACCAGAGGAGGTCATGCAGTTACGTGAATCAGGTGTTGTTGCAAAGAGACACATCTGAAACATGCAGGGAAGCGTTTCCTGAGCACCAGAACTGAGAAACACTGTAGTATGCAGAAAACAAGCTCGTAAAAGTCAAGAACAGTAATTCAGGGAACATTTTAAGCAAGTGTATCCCAAATATTCGCCATGGTGAGGAACTACAAGTATTGCTCAAGTATTGCCACTGAATACTTGACCACCTCTACAAGTCCTTGTATTTGCCTATTTTAATACTTCCAGCACCAAATACATGCTAAAATCTGATAATACAGGTAATGGTAGCCATCTTGGTGCTACTGCAGAAGCTACTGTTACACGATCTTCCTTATCCTTGTTCTTGTGGGTTTAGCCAGTCAATGCGAAGGAAAATGAATGCGACTCTTCGACTGACTGCTTTGCAAGCGCCAACCAGCTTTGTGTCGAGGTATTTCAGCTTCCAAAGCTGTATTTTCATTCAAATCTTTAAGATACGGCCCACAGGAAATCTCTGCAGATGGAATTATGTTGCCAAATACTGAACCGTAAATAGAGAGGGGTCCACTGTGTTTCTTTTTAATAGTCACTGCTAGACAATTTATGTGGTTCAGGATAGTATTTCTGTTATAGGTTGGTGTGTTTTATCCAGACTGAACAAAGCTTGGTTGTGCCAAATTTGCATAACTTTACAGATAACCAATGCTAACAGGAACAAATTAAGAACCTTTATGTTTTCTCATTCAAATTTGCATAATAAATGATTGATCACCTTTCACATCCACATAAAACTGCACTGCATCATGTGATGTCTTGCAGATGTAAATTCCTGCATGAGACGGCATCGCTGATTGGACCGCCAGCGTTCTGACGGCGCCCTGTGTGAGCAGCTTCTGCCCAGATTCTTCAGACAGATTTACTCCATCCTTAACCCAAGTTACTGGAGCACAGGGGTCTGATATCTCACATCGTAGCTCAATGGGTTCACCAGCTGCCACAGCCTGGTTCCTCTCAGCCTCTTGAAGAGTTTTGATTCTCACTGGCAGAGTTGGGGATGCTTCAGGTAACATCAAGAGAGAGTGTCATCACTATTAATGACTATAACAAAGTATCTGTTAAAATATATCAGGAGCAAAGGTTCAAGGATTAGTCGTGCCAAAAATATTCTGACGTTAAAGAAAATTCAAAGATATGTTCATCGATATTAGTCATGGAAACATAACGGTTCTTGGGTTAGACTTTAGCTAGCCACTTAGAGTTAGGTTTTATAACTTAAATGCTTATTCTTTTCTTTGTTTCTATAATTTCCTGTAGATCACCGAAGCTCAATTTAACTTTAACTACTAAAGTTTTAGTATAGACAAAGTCAGGTGAGTAAATGCAAAGTTTTCAAAAATGTCAAAGATTGCAAAAAAGCAATCTTGGGCTTACACAATGTCAACATTGTGTCCATCTATTGTTTGCTTAATGCTAACCATTGAAATCACCTTCAACAGCCACCTTATTAGCAGTGACATTGTCACTCCAGTGACTGTCATGTGTTCTTGACAGATAATTCCTCTCTGACTGGGATTGTGTCGATGTCTTCTTGGTGTCATAAAGGTCTGGAAAGCAAACAGTAGAACTTTCTCCACGGTGGTTTGACTGGTCCATTTGGTCCTCTACGGGCTCCAGGGTCTGATGATGAGTCTGTTGGACAGTTTTGTCCTTATTTGACAGCAGACATAGCAACTCTGGAAGGTTGGATGCAGTCTGTCCGGCATAATTAAATTTGTCCAATTTGGCAGATGCATTTGACGTAAGATGTTCAGACTGGAAAACTTCTGCCTCATTATTTGGACACAAACCTGAGGGAAACAAAACCTCTGATAATGCAGCTGATGGTTGTTTGGATGGGTTTAGCTCCTCTGGCCGGTGAGTTGATGTTCTTAAACAGTCGTTTGGCCTCAGACACAGGACGTTCCCAGATGGCGAGGACTCTAGGAGCTTTTCAGGAAGAGCAGCTGGTATTTGTTTGGACCCAGAGTCTCTGTTTGACTGGACAGTAGTTGTCTGTGTGGATTTTGAGCCCTCCTCTGGTGTTACAGTTGAACCTTTTAAGAGCTCAAACCATTCCTCCTGCTGATGAGGACCAGTTTCAAAGGCTGCACAAAACTTGTCAGGTTGGTCTGTTGAAACCTTGATGGTGTTTGATGCTCTCCCTGTCAAGGTTTTTAGAGTCTTATGGAGGCTACCTGGCTTTAGTTGACTGGTTATTTTCTTTTCAAAGTGGTTCATCTGCATTGATGGGACAGGATCTTCCAAGTTAAATTCAGTTTGAATTGGCCTAAAGTGGGATTTCGTGGTACTGCAGTGAGATGTGGATCCGTATGTTGGCTGAGAGGTTGGTTTATACTCAACGTGAACTTCATCTCCCCCATTTCCAGTGAAGGTGCCAGAATTGCATTGTGGGGACGTCTGGGTATCTTGGTCAGAATAAGCCTCTTCTGCAGACGTGTCCCTTTCTTGGTCGGAAGAGAGCCTTGGCGATGTAGCTATAAGCATTGTGGTGTACACAGAGAAAGGTTTTCAGTTGTTGGCGTTCTCATTATTTCTTCTCACAACATATTTTACAGCAGTGGGGGTTAGCATGAAGTTATGGGATAATCCATTGCAAAGACAATCAAGAAGATCGACCAGGATTGGTCTTAAAGTAAACAACATGTCTCCCTTACAAAGCCTCCTGCCATGCCATCAATACTAATCCCTTTAAACCTAAAAAGGGAATTACTTAGTTCTCTTAGGAAAAGACTTCGTTGTCATTGCAACAGGCTGAAGTTCAGGGCAGCAATGTGAATGACAGGATCTTGTGATGAATAGGACAAAAGATGGACTGTAAGAGTTGCAAGTTGTAAGCAAAGATGACTGTTAAAATGAAGAATGAAATGACAAACACAACACAGAGATTAGTACGAAAAGCAGCTACACAAAAAACACGTCTTTGATTAAGAGCTGAAGGTATCAGTAAAATGACCAAACATCAGGGATGACACTGTGATGGAAGCTGTTTTCTAAAGGAAAAAAGATTTACAGATGGCTCACATGACTGGACTAACGGTGAAGTAACCACTACGGTTAGTGGCATTTATGGGCTGGGTTAACATGAATGACTGATTTTAAAATCACCTTTGACTTCCACAGAGTTTTGGGCTGAAGCATCAGCTACCTCACCAACCCGATCATGCGAGTGACACTGCTCTGCTGTTCGGACAAAGCCAAAGAGAAAACAATGAGGTGGGTGAAAGCTTCACGCATGTAACCAAATTCTTGAATCTTAAATGTGCAGACACCACCTTTCACGCCCGCTCTTAACGCCACGCCGTCAGACGCGTCACAGCCAAACCCGCCATCGTCAGACAAGTGTTGGGACTCAAGGGCCGAGATCTGGCTGTGCTCTTCGGTGCCGGGTTCTGTTTTAGGATAAATCTGGGTTCCGTCTTTGTACCAGCAAGCTTTAGCAATGGGATCTGAAATCTCAAATTGCTGAACAATTGGATATTGCTCTTCGGTTGACCTGGTCCTCTCGTCAGGGTCAAGTACATATGTTGGAGGGGACACTACAAACAATCATTAGGGAATAAGTTCAGTGCATACTCTCCTTATTTCTGCCTAACGACAGTCTTTCAAAGATGCACACAGAGAATTGGTAATATATATGACATTTGCAAATGAGAAAAATCACCTTTGTTTACTACTATTAATTTGGCCACATCATCTGCTGTTGCACAATAATATGCTCCAGAGTTTGAAGGATGAGTTGGTTCAATAACAAGGGTCTCCTTGATGTCTCCCGTTTCAAAACCAAATTGTGTGCTTGTATAGGATTGTGAATCTCTCAGCCATGACACCTGGGATGCAGGGTCTGAGCTTCCACCGACTGGTTCAGGTGGACGGGTTGCTTCGAGTGTCTGAATCCCTCCAGCCTCCCGGCGGGGCGGCAATGTCGGAGCTAAAGATAGTGATTTAAAGTGTAACTGGACTGAAGAGAGGCTGAGCCCTGGAGGAATCTGTCAAATCTCAAACTCAATGAAAAACAGCATTGCTATTACATACAAACACAAATCTTCATTCTGTAAGTAGAGATTATTTTACAACACCTTTCGGACACACAACTTTAGACACAGCATCACATAAACAGGTACAGAAATGCATATAAATGTTAGTCGTATCTAGTGTCTATGAAGCTTTAGGATTTGCTGTAATAGTGAAACAATTGTAAAAGAAATATCACCTTCATCATCCACAGAGACGTGGACAGTGGCCTCAGTGGTTTGGCAGCAGTATTGCCCTGAGGGCAAGAGCTCAGTGGGTGGGATAACGGGTCCCGGCGGCGAGCCGGTACTTTGTATAGCCCAACCCTTTTGCGGGTCGAGCTTTTTACCATCTTTATTCCAGCCGATCGGGTCAGTGGAGGCTGCAACCTCACATTCCACCTTCAAAGGGTCGCCCACCTCAAGGGACCCGCCTCTCTCGGCGTCAAAGATAGGAGAGTTTGCCACAGGTAGAGCTATCATTGGGAATTCAGGACAACTAAATAAACCCAAGGCTGTGGAAACACACCTTTCAAACACATAGCTACTGGGCAGAAGATAAAAAGAGCTTTGGAAACTTTGAGTTGAGAAAAAGCCACAGTAGTTACACAGTAAGTGACAATAAACAGTCGTTAACATTTCTGTTGGGTTGTGCGAGTGAAGCAGCCATCAAACCACATAATTCTTAAGCAGGGATTGTTAGTGGCACCTTGAGAGAGGAGGTGGTGGTTATGATATCAACACTTAAGGAAGGAAGTGAAAAGTCACCTTTGATCTCCACTTGAAACTCCACGGTATCATCGTCAGTGGCGCATCTGTATAAACCAGAGTGGGACACCTGTGCCGACTGAATAACTAAGGTTCTTGTGTTGCCCACTGAATGGATTTCTAATCCAGAGCTGGAAATGAGCTTCATTTCTTCCTTGAACCAGCAAACCTGGGCCTCGGGATCCGACACCACACACTGGAGAACTATAGGGCTGCCAGCTTCGATCAACTTGATCTTCATATCCTCAGGAATAGCTGAGAACGTCATAGGTGGAGCTACAGATATGTTTAAAATTCATGACAACCTTCAGTAAACCTCATGTCAGCCATTTATAATCTAATTCCAGACAGTTTAACTGCTAACAGGCTGAAGGATAAAAATGCTGCTGCACATTCAATGGCAAGAAGAGCAAAACATGAGACAACACACAACAGTATCATAAGAGTTAGTTGCTTTGCTGAAAAGGAGCTTGTTTATGTTTCTCATGTTGAGGAGAAAGAAATCACCTGTGATCTCCACACTGAAGGTGACGGCGTCGCCCTTTGTCTTGCAGCAGTACAAGCCGGAGTGAGCGACTTCTGCTGAATGGACGACCAGTTTCCTCGATAAGCCTTCGGCTTTGACATCGACTCCGGTCTGAGGGTGGAGCTTCGATCCATCTTTGTACCAGTACACTTGGGCAGAGGGATCTGAGAGCTCACACTGTAAAACAAACGGCCCGCCTGCCTGGATGCTTTTGCTCCGTTCAGCATCTGGAATTGTGGAAAACCTCACAGGTGGGGCTGTGAAGATCGAGAGATAATCGGTCAGGTTGTGGAAGCTTTAGAAAAGGATATCTTGTTTCTATAAACCCCCCTTACACAGGATCCCACAAGATCCAGTCCACATGTCCCTGCCGGAGGGAAAAAACGCTAGCTAACAATGAGAAGTAGCAAATTAATAATACCTACATCTCCAGGCTTCAATTAAGTAATCGGATAGAAAGTAAACGAATCGTCTTTTTGCCCTCCAGCGTTGTGAAGGCGTTTGTGATTTCCGGAAGTGAACAATAACATGCAAGATGTCCATATATTATATAAGAGTACATAAGAAAGAAACAACAGATTGTACAAATGACAAAAAATGTTGATTTTATAAAAGGATCTCAACAGAAACTACAGCCTCTTACCCTCAACTTCCACGTTGAATCTGATTACATCGTCAATGGCGTCACAGCAGTAGACTCCTGAATGCGAGAAGTCTGCAGACTGGATGACGATTCGTCTCATTGTTCCCTCGGATTGAATATGAAGACCTTCCACAGTTTGCAACTCGACGCCGTTCTTGTACCAGTGCACCGGAGCAGCAGGATCAGAGAGCTCACAGTAGAGCACGATGGGGTTGCCAACTTCCACAAACTTGTTTCGATCCATTTCAGAAAGAGGTGAAAATTTCACAAGTGGAGCTGTAGATTTTAGGAAATAAATTCCTGTTATTACTGACTGTTTACATGAAAATTAATTCATTTCCTCTTTGTTCTTAGGTTGTTCAAGTTCTGAAAGCCTCTAAAACGCTCTTCCTATTGTTGTTCACATAAATAATGATTTCCACAGGTGCATTCACACCAGCCTTGTTTAGTCCACTTTAATCGAATTGTAGTTTGTTTGCCTAGAAAGTTTGGTTCGTTAGGAGAGGTATGAATGCTAATCGGACTCTGATGGCCACCAACAAACCAAACTCTGGTCTGCCTACAAACCTCGGTTTCAGTTCTGCTGAAGTGAACTCTGGTGCGGTTTGAGTTCACGAATCAACACCAAGCAGACTGGAAACCGCTCCAAAGCAGGAAGTGGACTACAGCCCAGGGAATTCTGGGTAAATATAACCACTAGCCTCATGTTAGCGGGAGAAATGATTTGTGGTCTTTTGTAAAAGACAAAAGAAGAATCCTACAACCCCTGAAATCTGATGCCGCTTCATTTTTGCTTATATTTCAAAGGAAGTTGCTCTCAGTGTCTTCAGAGGTTTTTGTGTCGTTTCCTTCAGTGACTCTTGGTGCAGCGCCCCCACAGGCCAGGAGGGGAACAGGTTGCTCAAAGGGTTTATTGGTTTGACTCAGAGAAATATATCCCGTCCCTTGAATCTCACTCTTTGACTTTACTGTCACTTAAATTGAACCTTTTTTGTATTTTCCCAAATACCCATCATGCCCGATCCTTCAATCATTCCTTAACTACCATTTCCAGGTTATCTTTAGGCACCTGTGGAGTCTTTAATGCTATAAAGTTATAAAACAGACTATGCATACCTTGAATGTACAGAGCTGCAGAATCTCGGATGCCATAGGCAATGAATGTAATCTCGGCTCCGTTGTCTGTGTCGCGTACTCCTCGGATACGAAGAGACTGGTGTGTCCTTGACCGGCGGAGGGAATAACGCTCATCGTCTTGAAGCTGGGTACCATGTAAGAACCAGGTACCAATCACCGAAGCAGAAAGCTCAATGGTGAAAAGAGCATCTTGTCCCTCTGGCACCAAGGCGTCCTGTAGAGGAGCTTGAATCCTGGCAACAGGAACTGCAAACAAAAAAGACTTTATTGAAACACTTTTTAACAATCAGTGAAAAAAGGGTTGGTTATTGTAGCTGGATTACCTAAATGAACAGTTCTGGGGAACTCAACGTTGTTGCTTTTTCCGTATTTATTTACACTACAAATGCGAAAGCGGTAATCTGCTTCACATGGGACACTGTCACCCAGGATCTCCACTGAGGTTGCAGAGTCAGTGGTCAGGCACTGCAGCCACTCCTGCGAACCGGTGCCTACTTCCTGTCGCTCAAGCACATAACCAGACGGCGGGTTCTTCCGTGAATCTGGGGCGGGAACCCACGAGAGGAGAGCGGCGTTCGCACGCTCCGTGTTGATCTGAACTCCAACTGGACAACTTGGAGGACAATGTCGGGCCGCTAGAAACAAAACAGTGAAGTTTTATAAACCTCATGGCTGTAAATGTTGGGCTTTCAGAGCTTAATGCGGTAAGAACCGGAACAAACCTTTCACTCTTAACTGAGATGAAGTCTTGGACCGGCCAACGAGGAAAGTCACAAGGCCAGAGTCCTGGGGCATCGTGTTGACGAAAACCAGGATGTGAGTTCGACCAAAGGACTTCAGGATGGTCTGATGCGTTTCGCGCAGCTCTATGCCATCTTTGTACCAATGTATGTCCATCTCTTCTTTCTCCACTTCAACACAAAAGGCGGCATTTTCACCTTCCAAGACATCCACTTTCCTTGGAAGCTTTCGCAAAATTGTACCTGGAAGAAAATAAGTTTTATCAACCAACCAACCAACCATGTGGGATTGAGGAAGGGACACGAAGGTATCCCTCTGCACAGTGATACACTCCAGAGACTCCTTGGCGTTCCCACAGAAGAGCAAACATTTCAGATAATAAATAGTCTAGGTGTTGCTTTCTAGTCCGATTTCTTTGGATTTACGTAAATCTGCTTTGGTGGCATAAACAACTGAACTGTAAATCCTCTGTGGAGCTTGAAACTAATCAGATTCTGGAATTTCTACTAAAGATTTTGGTGTCTAAAGGTGAAGGCGTTGGCATCTCCAAAACAGTCCTCCTAAACCAGGTTTCATTGTGATTTACAGACATTATACCTGTCTTATGGGATTCCTGTGTTGGAAATTACTTCACAGACTGTGAAGCTACAGCTATAGATATTTTTTTTACTTTACTACCAGTAGAGAGAACTGTATTCTACTGGAATGCCATCTGTTGATAACAGAGCCACTTGGTTTCATAAGTAACTTGGAAAACCATTTTTACTTGAAGGGGAGCCGTTATGCTTCAGCCAGGATTAGCCTATGGGCTGGTAGTTAGTTTGTTTCTGCAGAAAATCTTTCACAGATGATGATATTTCACCAGTTCTGTTCATTTTAGGTCCTTTCAGAATAAGCTGTTTTTGGGCTTCTGTCACTTTTATGCGTCTCAACATTTACTATTGGATTTTATAAACAAAAAATTTATTTCAAATAGATCCGTAATTGTACAACCCTATATATCTTTGACTTACGTCAAAGTGATTTCTGGATGGTAAATCAACAACAAAACACTTGTCTTTTCCAGCAGCCATTGTACGGCGGTAAAACCAGCTGACTAGCTCTGCTTGGACTCTGGCTAGTGCTGCTCATGCGTCATGTTAAATTTGGGAAGTTTGTCAAATGGCTTGTTTTCCAGGCAACACAAAACAAATGACTTGCTGCCAGAAAACAGCTGGATGTTTTTAAACCACTTGGATCATTTCTGTATGCATCCTAACTCCATTTTGACATAAATAGGTAATTACTTTATCTCTACTGAAAGCTTGAGAAAAAAGCTGTTTAGCTACGCAAATCCTGTAATTGCCAAGATGAGATATTGTATCATACAGACTGTAAGCAACACTACATTTCTATATGATGTAAGTAATTTAAAACAAATAAATGAAAGTAATTACCCTTTACAGCTACCTCCGCGATGCTTCTGCCCCCATCAGGCATCTCACAGAGGTAAATCCCATCATCATCAACGCCAATGTCCCGAATCGTCAGCCTCCGTTTTGTTCCCCATTCCTCCATTCCATATTTGGCCCCCGGCTGCAGCCGTCTGTCCTCCAGATACCACGTGATGGGAACCGAATCTTCTGGAACTTCACACTCCAGAACAGCTAAATCCCGTTCCCAAACTTCAAGATCATAGAGAGGCTGCTTAAACCGGACCGGTGGCTCTGCAGTCAAAGGTCATACATGAATATTGGTAGTTATAGTTAGAAATGTATGCAAGATAAAATATATAATACAGTTCAGAGAATGACAACAGTAAGTCTTAATACAGTTTCAATTGCCACGCCTGCTCTGGTAGTGATTGATAGGTCATCAATGGCCAGCCGACCAACTCTGGGTGACCATCAGGTCCGACATCCAGGCCTGTTGCTATGAGTCAATTAATCGCATGATTAATAAAAGCAACCTCAGTAATTTCCATGGTTTACCATTTTCTTCTTCTCTCTCTTTCTACCAGAAACTGGATGATAAAGTCTTCAGCCTGGTGTTTTGGTCTCAACTAGCCTTTTCTGTGAAGGATAAATGTGTTTACAGAGACTTTATAATTAATTTTATTGGTGTTTCTGTTGCTTTATTTATTTATTTTATTTAAAATGCCTTCCAGTGATGGTGCTGATCAATAAACTTTAGAATTTAAAGTTTATTGATCTTCGAGAATGTGATTGCATCATGATACCATCATGTCATCCAAAAATGGTCTCAAAACAACGACGACTTCTGGGACAATTTATCATCCAGCAAAATTTGTCAAAGTGACACGCCTGCGAAAATCTCTGCAGACCCCACATATTCTGGACACAAACCACTTTTTTATCCTATTAGATGTATTTTCACGATCGATTGTTTTATTGTCCAGCCTACCAACAGAAGCCTGATGTTAACTGTGTTGCAACCAGTAGACTTCAGCTCAGTAAAGCTACAAGTATCAGCTAATGCAAGATTGATGAGATAAAATGACGTTTTTTATGCTAACTAACGTGCCTGGTAATGCGACTAGTTATCCCTGGTTAGCCTCAGACATGGCAGCTGGTAATGCGATTTACAGCGATTTATGTCCAAATCTAACCATTCCTGTTGGATGCCAAAGTGTTTCAGTCAAGCCACTTGGTCGTTTCTGTGTCAGCATGCCAGGTTGTTGCATCATGTGACCCCTCCGCTCGTATAAACCCCAAAATAAAACCCCAATCTAACTCCATGGAGTGCTGGTCATGCTGTGCTGCAGCTCCATGAGGGATCCCCTGTGCCTGCTGACCATCAGTCTGTGTTTTGCCTGACTGTCACTCCAGCAAATGTCTCTGACACATTGCAGCAGCAACGCCTGAACCTCTCAGGCGCTTTACTGCCTGTTCAGGATGTTTCAGCTCCTCGCAAAATAAATCATTTACATATCCATCGCTGAACTGCGCAGCTAAAGAAAATTGTTACATTATCGCCGGACACTTAGTGCTTCGCTGTTCTCGTCAGTGAGTGTACTCAGGATAATTTGACCCACAGCTATGTTCTTGTAGTGACACTATAAATTCGAATATGTTTTACGACAGATTCCAGTTAAGCAAATGAGAAATCAAAAGACAAGCAACTTATTTTGTTGAGGAATGGGAGGGTTGTAAACACTCAGAGGTGTTAGATCGGGAATAAAGTGCTTGCAACCGACACCAGGAGACGGTACCAGACAGTTGTAAACAACAGAATGTGGGCTTTATTTAGCCATCTGTGTGCAAAGCTCTTCGTTTCCTTATCATCGACGCTTTGCCTTACGGATATTTTGTTAAAACCAGTTGCAAATATATTTAGTGGCCTTTCATATTCTAACTAGCTGCAAGTACAGACAAAGAGTCTGGTCTCAAATGTTATATTTACTATCTCAAACTGATCCTGCAGTGACCTTAGTTTAGAGTTTCTCAGGCCACGTGAGAAACGTAATACTCGCTCTAAAAGACTCCCTCACATGTACCAATCCACAGCCATTCAGCAAGTCACGGAGTCTACAGACTTTATGATAATATGACTGAACGTGGCGTGTTCATATTAATTAAGTTTTAAAGGCAGTAATGGAATATTTTCACTTTAGTACCTGTTTTTCTGTGAAGTACATCGTCAACAGGCCTTGGTCAGAGGTCTTAAATCCTCGTTTTCCCTTCTCTCCTTGGCTTTATCCCAGTAAATGACCTCAGTGTACCCTTATGTCCCACTTACATCATCCCAGAATCAAATGGACAGAAATCTGAGACGCATCACGCCCCACTCAGCCCCATTCCTTGAAGCAGAAGACATCGCTGGATGTCCAGCACCCGCTCTTACTCAACAATGCAAAGGAAATCTCTGAAAAAAGCATTGACCTACCCTTGACGGCGAGATGCACAGCGCTGAGTGTTTGCCCTGCGGTGTTTGATGCAGCACAGACGTAAACTCCATTGTCCTTTTGCTTGCAGTACAGAACTTTGAGCGTGAAGTATCCTTCCCTGTCTTCATATAACAAGTATCGCCTTCCAGACAGGATAAGTCTACCGTCCTTCCTCCAGATTATTTCTGGTTTGGGTTTTCCAGTCACAAAGCAGCGGAATTTGGCATGTTTGCCCTCAGTCACAGCAAACATTTTCACTTTTGTGGACTTTGTCATGGCGTCGTCCTTTAGTCGGGTTGGCACTTGTCTGCCAGTCCTTTGTTTTCCCTGATTCACTTTCCAGTGGCCGTTAGTGTAGCCATTGCGGTTTCCTTCCTCTTCGTGTCCAGGGCCGGCGTCGACGAGCAACACGGCTCCTGCCAACGCCTCTCCGAACTCATTCCGAGCTTTGCATGTGTACACCCCACCGTCCGGAGCGCGAGTCTTAAAGATCTTGAGCTGAAACCAACCTCCATCCTGGTAGCCCACGCTGAAATGCGTGCTCTCAAATATTTCATTGAGTTTTCTACCGTCCTTTTCCCAGACGACTTCCGGCCGCGGGTTTCCCCAAAGCTTGCAGGAGAAGACGGCATCTTCCCCACGGCCGACACGCGTGGAAAGAGGCTTGATGAGGAACCGTGGCTTGTTTTCCTCTCTGAGCTCCATCTCTTGTGCCTCACCTTCTACCTTTAGCGTGGCAGCCGCGTACGTTTCCCCAATGCTGTTCTTAGCTTTGCAAATGTATTGCCCACTGTCCTCAATAGTAACAGCTGTAATGATAAGGTTGTAAACGTTGCCATCTTCAAAGACCCTATATCGTCCTTGGGGGTCAATCTTTTCGTTGTTTCGCTCCCAGATGACGGCAGGTCGTGGATCACCTCCAATCTGACACTTAAGAACTGCATCAGTCCCACTTTGGACCACCACAGGTCTTGGGTAGGCTAAGAAACGTGGTGCGCCACCAAAGACATCCATTTCTTCTCTGACAACGTCCCTCAAGTCGTTCAGGAGAGTTGTGACTTTTCAGTGGACCGAGTCCATCCAAATTCTGCTCGATATGTTTCTAAAGAAAAAAAAACATTGGATTACTTTAACCAAAAATAGATCTCTGACATTATTATTGACATAAATCTCAAATCCTGGCAGTGGCCGATCCATGGCTTTTGTATAAGACTAAATGCAAAATACGAATAATTTTATTTTGAACAAATAAATTGCAAGAATTTTTAAAAACTCTTCAAAAAAACAATACATGCATATACACATACAGACGCCCTGACTGGGTCATATGCCGTGTTTCAGTGACAGTTTTGGCAGACTATGGCCACCTAGTGGCAGCTTGAGTGTCAGCTAACACCAGCTAGCACCAGTTGCCACTCAAGGAGTGACAAGTGCCACAAAAGTTGTTGCACATGTCATAGAATTTGTGGTACCCGGAAAAAAAAAAAGCTGTGGCATATGTAGCTACAAGCGATAAAAAAAATATGTAGTAGGAATATTTATAGACGTAAAACATTTGATATCATAGATCACCGAATATTTTACCCAAAATTGGAAGATTATGGCATCAGAGGAGTTGGACTGAACTGGGTAACGAGTCGCTTAAAGAAAAAAATCATCAACAGTTTGTACAAATGGGTGAACACAAAATCAGCTATAATATGGAAATATTTGGGAGTGTCCAAAATTACAGCAATATTGGAACTTAGTTACGCAAACTCTGTCAAAGATCGTTGGAGTGAATATACCTGCTGAGGCCAAAATGTGTGTTTTAGGTATTCATCCAGAGAACTGTGTTTTTAATTCCAGACAGTTAAAATTGATTGACTTTGGACTCCTGCAGGCCAGGAGACTAATATCTCTACACTGGAAAAAAATGGACATACCATCAAACCACATGTGGGTGAAGGAAATGGCATCATGTACGGCTCTGGAGCGACTCACTTATGTGGTTAGAGGAAAAGGAGCGGAAATTTGAAGAAACATGACCGAGTTTCTAAAACACTACAAAGGACATTAAGAGAACTGTGCAGAGACTGCTGAGTTTTTTTTCTTCTTTTTTTAAATGCATTTTACTTATTTATTTACTTATTATTATTATTTATTTTTTTATGGTTTGTGTGTTTTTTTTGGTTTTGTTTTTGTTTTTGTTTTTTGCTTCGGGGACTGCGTTATTTAATGTGAATCTGTGTTGGGTGTATCATTATCACTTGTTTTTCTTTTATGTTATAAAATTCAATAAATATAATGAAAAAAAAAGTTATGGTGTTCCCCTGGGGTCGGGTTTAGGTCCCAAACTGCTCATATTACACATAAATTACAAAAAGTCTGAAAAATACTGAAACTTCTAGCACCAGCTGCTGTGTATATAACGGGTTTGGTTGTCCTGTTAAAGATTAATGCATTCTCTGACATTTTATGTAAAGAAGCTCCACTACCAGAATATTAAACCTGAAAACACGAGTTCAGTATTCCATGAGATAATGTTATCCAAGAGAAAATGAGTTAAAATACCAAGAGTACCTTCTGTCATTGCGACGGTTCCCCTTCGCCCCTCTAACTGCATGTGTTTCAGCACAAACGGATGGCATGAATATTAGGGTTAATTGAATTAGATCTGTCTGCGTGGGAGAAACCCCAGCCCAGCAGTCGGACAGGAACGGCCCAGGCCCGCTTGCAAAAGCAGCCACAACACACAGCCAGTACAGCTGGTGCTGTATTTCAGTGGGAAAGCTCTTAATATAGCCAGCGCTAAATAAAGACCTGTGAGGGAGTGTGTGTCGGGTGTCACAAAGACAGCCAGAAACATGCGGCGGGCTCACACAGAAGCAGAATCCCAGAACGAATACCTGAAGGTTTTTACCGGGACAAGAAGTTGTGGTTCCCGTCCCACAGGACAGAACTGGGGACCCAATCTTTCATTTCAGTGGGAATCCTTCAGAATATCTAAGTGGATAAAATGAGTCTCCAATAATGAGTGATAGGCACATGTCGCTAATCTGCTAATGCGCTAATAGCAGAGCTAATATTTTGGTTAATGCTTTTGCTAACTTTGAAGAAATGTAGCACAGTTAGCTTCTGTAAACTGTAAAGAGCTAATTTACTTAGCTGCTTTGTACATTTTCAGTTGAATAAAGTTTGACGTGTGTTAAAGTTACAAAATTGCAAAGTAGTCAACTGTTTATGCTCATGCTCTTATTTTGAAGTGATCAGGACTGTTTCCTCTCCTCATGTTCACTATTTTTGACATAAAACTAAGTTGGTGCTCGAGGTTTGTAGTCTGTAAAGGGCAGATGTGATCTGAATGGCAGTTAGCACCTTAGCATTAGCTTCCACAAACTACCGTGTTGGTGTAGCGCTTTAGCATTAGCATAGCTAATGTTTCTGATTTGGGTTAGCACAGTTAACATTTTAGCTAGTGGTCCTCACCACTGGTCACTTCCAATCAGGATGAACATGTTGGTGAAATTATGAGGCGACTCTAAGCCGACATCTGCAGGGGAATAATTAATTTGTTGTTTCCTGAACTCTGTAATGCTAACTTTAGCCCTTAGCATTACAGTTTAATTTCTTCTCTTTTCCCCCCAATAACTTTATTTCAAACAAGAAACTTACAGGAACAAAATAAAAAAACTGTAAAGATGTAAACATGAATACAATATCTAAGGGTTTTATAGGACATTTAAATTATAATGTCAAAATTAAACTGGCTCTTGATGATTGTAGTATTTTTAGAGTTAATATAATTAGAGTTGAAGTTAGCATTGTAGCAATAGCAGAACTAATGTTGATGGTTATTGCTTCAGGGTTATCAATAATCGTTCTGTTGAAAGGTAGTTTTCCTTTCCACTGTCACCACATGCAAGCCCAGAATGAGGAGTTGATACAAAGTTGACAAAACAATGCAATTACTGTTGCTAGATGTCTGTAAGCAGGATTGTGATTATAGATTTTATTGGAACATTTAATGACAATAACTTAGCTACAGCAATCGGTTGTTGGGTTACTTTCATATGTATAACTTTTATATGAGTATTTAGAAAATTGGTAAGTGAAATATTTAAATATTTTATCATCAAGACCTTCTGAAATCTGAAGTCTTACTGTTAATCCAAACCATTCAGGGTGTGAGTAATTAGCTGCTTTGCAACATTTCAGGTTTTGGCTCCATCCTGAGTACGGAAACTCTGCAGTGCCCGAAACATCCCGTACTACGACACTGCATGTTCACATGAACATGCAGTGTCGAAGTAATGGCCTCCCCTGCTCTTCTCCTGATTTACACTAATGGGAACCTATTCTGGTTTTAAAATGTAAAACTACCTGTAAACATAATGAACCAACTACTGATCAATATGATGATAATTTCAAATCACTTTTGGAAATATTTGGTCAAGATGACTCAGGATAAAGTGACTGTGAGAGATATGTCATTCCCACAGTTAGGATGTTGCAGTTTAAGTGTGTTTAATATTCCCTGTGGGAACTTAAGGAGATGAGATTAACCCCTGTGTTTACTTGTCTTATTTAATTGGAATGACCTTTGCCCTCGCCCGCCTACCTCGCTTCAGTCGCCGGGAGCGGCCATCAACACGCATTCCGAGCCTGCAGCCGTGGTCCGAGTCGGGGCAGCGTGTCCTGAGGGCCGAGCCGAGTCCCAGGTCCACTTCAGATCCACACACATGCTAATCTGCAGCGACGGGGTCACATCCTCGGCTTTCTGTCCCGCAGCTGGAGCTGAAAGCTGCAAAACGAACCCAAAAAGCGGCGAGTTCAGAGCAGCGCTTCGGTTCCTGTGTACGTTCTGGCAACTGTCATTGTTGGTGGATCGCTGCTAAATGCTTCTGCAGCTGCTGCAGCCCCCTAAAAATACTGGGTGCCTTGATGACAGCAGAGCGGATCAGTCAGGCACTTCCACTCAGTTGCCAGCAGGGGCTAAAGATAGCTTATGTAGCATTTCCAGCCAACCTGGCCCAATGTGAAAAAGTAATCTGGGAAACTCAAGAAATCCCTTTAAGAAAGCCTGACTGACAGGTAAATACATTTGATCAAGTCATGTGGCTCTAACTCACAACATGCAATTGTTTAAAGCTGCAGTTGGTAACTTTTATTATGTGTTTTTACAGATTTGTTAAACTGTCACAATGTAGTTAGAGTATAAAAAAGAGATAACCTGGAAAAAAAAAAAAAAAAGATTGTTTCCCCTCATTCTTGAGCTGCTATTACTGTCTGAAGAAATGCACCAAACACAACTAACCAGAGCCAGAAGGCGGGGCTTAGCGCTGTCAATCAACAGAGGACAAAACTTACTTAACCCATTTATCTGCTGAGAAGCTGATGCAGGACCGCATCAGAACAGAACAAACTAAAGGCCTAAAATCTCAACAAACCAAAATACATCTTCATTTTTTTCCTACTGATAAACAGAAATACAAATACTAGATCAGAGGTGATTGATTTACGCTCCTCTATGATTTTATTTTGAAAGTCTCCTGGGTTTTTTATGCTTCTGTCCGGAGATAAACCAAATAAAATCACTTTCATACCTAATTACAGCAACAGACCCAAACCAATCGGTCCAGGATCAGCAGGAATCTCAGCCTGTCTGTGGTTCTGGGTTCTGCTGAATAAATCAATATTATTGATTAATTGGCTGCTTGTGCAGGGAAACCGATCAGAAATAACAAACATGTAGAAAGAAAGCAGAAAATCCAGTTTAGACAGAGAATCAAATTAAATCTCTGTAGAAAGGAGAGCAACTCCGCCCTCTGCTGGCCATCCTCTGTAAGTGCAACATCCCCATTTAAAATAGTTCTGATTTATGAATTTAATACAATTATAAAAACTAAAACTGCCAAATCTTACATGAAAATCTTTGTTAAACAAATATATGTATTTATTATTCTTGGTATAATGAGTTAGAATAGTAAAAGCTCCCAAACTAAATGCATATAAAAAAAATACAGAAATATAAAAAGATGTGTACTTATGATAATTATTACTTTTTGTTTCTGTTCCAGCCTGTTGTTCTGCCCAGGATGAGTCCAACCCAGCAGAATAGGATAATTATAATTATCCTTAATTAGTATTATTTTTAGTCAGAGTAGTATTAGTAGAATTTTTTCATATTTGTGAATAATATTACTTTTAACAATGTTATTATAATATTTATATCATTTAGAAATACATTTATTACTATTTTATTATGAATTTAAGTAATAATCTATATTAATGCATAAATCATATACATTCATAATTTCTTGTTGATGTTTTGTGGTAAAAGTTGTATTTAATTTTTTACATTTTAATACCGGAAACATATAAATCATTGTTGTATGAATAAAACATTATTTTAACTATATATAGTAGTAGAAGCAATAATATTACTGCTGATTAATCAATAATATAATACATTTATTTCTTGTTATATATCAATTTATATGGAAGCCCATTTCCGCCATGAAAAAAAAGCTAAACAGGAAGTCATAATTCCAACTTTCAAAGTCATAATTTCAACTTTCAAAGTCATAATTTTGACTTTCAGTCATAATTTTGAGATTTAAAGTCATAATTTCGACTTTCAAAGTCAAAATTATAAATTTCACAGTCATAATTATGAAATTTAAAGTCATAATTCCGACTTTCAAAGTCATAATTATGAGATTTAAAGTAATAAATTATGACTTCCTGTTTACCTTTTTTTTTTTCTTTTTTTCATGGCGGAAATGAGCTTCCATAAATGTATTTAGTTTTCTTTATTATTTATTTATTAGGAAGTTTTCTGACCTGTTTCCTTTAGGACCCGGGGGACGTCCGTGATGTGCGGGTCAGATCTTCCTCCTCCTCCTCCTCCTCCTCCTCATCAGCTGTTTCTCTCTCTCTCTCCTCCCCTGTTAGAGTCCATGAAGCCCCGCATCGCCCCGCGTCGCCCCGCGTCGCCCCGCAGCGTCCGGCACACAGACAGAAGATGAAGCTGAGGTTGGTTTGGCTTGTGAAACTCGCTCTCGCTTCGTGTCGGAGTGAAACCTGACCGCTGTGGCCTCGGTGTCTCCGCAGGTTTTGCCCGCGGCTGCAGCTCGTCCTGCTCCTCATCCTCCCCGCGGCGGCGCAGCGCTCAGGTAGGACAACCTGCGGCTGCGGCCGCCTTTCCACCGCAAAGCTGCACACAGAAACTCGCTCACTGGCGCAAAAACTGTTTAAAACTAAATGCAAACAATCAGTTTAGACGTTTAAAAGTTTGCAGGATTTTGTTCTTCGTTTCTGCAAACGAACATCCTGCATCTGCCTCAGACTATAACGGTAAAATATGATTATTGACCAGATTTGACTCAAATCTAAACCTCAATGTTTGGAAGATTTTTTCTCTGTCCTCATTTGAAACCATGTTTGGTATTTTTTCTGTCTTTCTGTTCTGAATCTTTGATCCTGGACGCTTGAAATCCATCTTAGAAAAAGGTTTTGTAACAGATGATGGCGAATGGAAACGGAGAGGATGAAGCTTAGTTTTCGGTTGGCTCTTCCCGCGTTTCCCTTACAAAAGAGCGCAAAACGTTGTCAATACTGCGCTAATCTTTCTGACAGTATCCATAAAACTGTCGATATCATGTAATATCATTTGTTTTTGTTGCAAATGTGCGCAAAAGTGTGACAATGTTCCGCTAATGTTGAAAAACCACAGTTTTACTATTGAGGTGTTTCCATTAACTAGTTAAAATCTCACGATAATACCTTGTTCACCATTAAAAAATCATTCTGCGCCATCTTCCTCCTACCACTTCCTGTCGTCTTCTTCGTCGTTTCCGCTGTAGTAACGTCCGGTTGTTGATTATGTGATGCGATAAAACTGTTTCCATTGCAGTTTTGCGCATTAAATCAATTTCAATATGACTGAAAAACCCTTATATTAGTGCCAAAAACAAAGGGTTTTTTGGGGGGGTTTCTTTTAAAGAAAATTGGCATGTTTATTTTCCCAAATGTCAAATTTCGCAACTGTAAGGTCAATGGAAATGCATCTCCTGATCACTTAAGGACCCAGCAGATGATTTGTAGTGGAAACCACATCAGAGCTTCATGCTTTGAATCTCCTTCACCTCTTTTAACGGGAGAATGTGGCGTGTTGCCCTGCGGTTTGTTGGGATGGGTCCACAGGAAGACCAGCAGCTCTGACTCAGTGTTTCCTAAGCTGGGTCAGGAATCCCTATTGTCATGTGATCTTTGACATGCGCCCAGCGGGACGCCGCCGGGGGAGGGGAGCCGCCGCCACGGACCCCAACCGTCCCTTTTAACGGCCAGCGGGTCGGGAAACAAAACAGAGAAAGAGGGAAACTCTGCTGGACTTTATCTGCTAATCATGGATGAAAACCTGAGTTTTAAAAAGTTTGCATTGTTCTAATAGAGCCTGAAGCTGAAAATCCTTCACAAAATGTGTAGTTAGGGAAGAAAGAAAGAAAAAAGCCGCCCCATCTGGTCAGGGATAAAGTCTGATTTCCTGCACCAGTTCTGTTCACCCAGTGAACCTTGTGATGTTTAATTCCTGGATTTTCTAGCCATTAAACCTGCTTATGCGTAATCTTCCTCCCTGGAAGTGTCTCGAGTCCCATCGAGCGTTTGTTTTGTCGTATTGTGTCAACAGCTGCCGCCGTTTGGAGAGTTAATTAGACTGAAGCTAAGTAGATGTTTGCAGACTGACAGTGGGCTTATTGTGGCTGTAAGGCTGCGTTTCTGGGTGGGAGGAACGTTGAATGTCCAGTTCAGGTGCGGATCTGATGACTGACCACCCAGATCTCACACAGACATGATGGTGGACGATCAGCCGAAGGTGGAAATAGTGAATTTACTTGAATCTGACTCTTTAGCGTCTGAGCTCCAGCTCTTTGGATCCGTCTTTAGACCAACATGACGGCAGCACCGGGTCGGGTTTGGTGCTCCAGGCGGTTCCAGCTTAGCCCCCATGTTATTACATCACTAAATGTCTCTGCTAATATGACATTTAAATGAAGGATTTCTGCAGTTGGTCCAGTTATCTGTGAGCTAACCGGGTTTCCAACCAGGTGTTTGACTATTTACTCTTCCCATCACCTTAATCCTTTACAGATTCTCAATCAGATTTTAATCAGGACTCTGTCTGGGACCAATCAAAACGATGCATGAATGGGCCTAATGGAGCTAATTTTTTTTAGCTTAGCTCTTAGCTTAGCTTAGCTCTTAAAGATTTACTTCTGCGGTGAAAGTTTGGGTATCGATTGTTTACCCTCTCATGTTCTTCATTGTTAGCGTCAGTGAAACACCATGTTGACATCACACGTTAGCATTTTCAATAACTTTGAAGATGTTTAGCGCATTTAGCTTCCCTTAAATCTCTCCTGACAAGTTCTAAAGCAGAAATTCACTGAACTCTTATGAACTTTCACTTGAATTGATTTAGACGTTAGTGTTGAAATGTTGGATATCGACAGCTTACTCACGTTCTTTAGCAATACCACCAACTAATTGTGTGGTTGTTTTAAGCCTAAACCTGCTGAGGGAATGAATAATTTTGGGTTTTCTGAACTCCAAGAAGAGCTGAAAGGTCCAGAACAGTAAAGGAGGAGTAAGTTTACCGTTTTCCTAAGTACCAAATTCATCTGTAATGCATGGGAAGACTTGAATGTCAGCATCCAAGTCATTCATTGAAAACACATGACCCAGTTAGCATTGCAGTGTTAGCACACCTGGAAACATAAACAGCTGCCTTTGGTTTGGTTTAGCTGGTTTCCATCTTCAGAAATGCAGAGATAGGTGAATCTGGGAATCTCTAGGAAGATGTTGTGTTTTGTCAGATCACTTTCCTCCCACATGAAGAAACTCCTGTCATTAAAAAAGTTAAATATATGAATTTTAGCTGCTGGTGGAGTTTGACTTCACACAAGGCTTTTGTTAAGTCTCTCCTACACAGAAAGGAAACACCCAACCCTGACCTGCTTCAGTATGACTGCATGAAGAAACCTCCTCATGTGCTCACACTCATGTGTTCATCCACTTACAGAATTTCTATAAAACTACAACAACATTAAGCCGCTGCCACTTCAGTAGATTAATGTTCAAAGATCTCCAATATGAAAAGTTGTCACAACTCAAACCACCTAAGTTTATTAGACTTTTCTATTGTTCTGTCTGCTGGTTGATCTAATAAATTCTGTAAAATAGATAATTTATAATTAAAAATCGATACGGTTTAGGCTTATTTGCAGTAATGTGTGTGTATATATTTGAACCTGTATGATTCTGACTGTGGATTAGAGAAAATTTACCATAAATTAAAAAACAAATAGTTTTTGTTGTTTGCGTATAAATTAGGGGTTGGGAATTTTTTACTAACTCACGATTTGATTAAAATTGGTGATGATTTCTGCTTTAATCGGTTGGAAAGGCTCCTCAGGATCTACATGATCTGCTTTGCGAGGCAGGATGACAAACCGAGACATTAAGGTGTCGCGTTTATTACATTTTAAATATTACGCCGTGTTTAGATGGAGTGACTTCGCCCCTGCAGCCTCCATTTTGTTGTAACGAAGTGTCGCGTAGATAGAGCTTCACCCCCATGAACCACAACGTTGCATTTTCCATCCAGAATTTTTTAGTCAATTTACCGCATTTGTAATTGTAAAAAAAAATGTGCGTAATCAGAAAAACACTTTGTATTAATGTCTCCTGCGGACACAAACACCAGATCTATCGAAGTCGCTCTCCAAGCGTATTTCTGTGAAGACATTCAGGGAGATTTTTTTCTTTTGCGTTGCAATAATGTAGTAGTCAGTGACATCTTGGATACTTAAAGGCTCTCTGCTGAGGTTTTTCCATATAATATGTCGTTAGTGAGATATTTTAAGTTTTACATCTTTTTCTTTAAGATACAAATGCACCACAAACTCTCTTTCCATTCCTAAACGTTCCTGAAACATAAACAAAAACTTTCTGTGACAAGAAAAGAAAAAGTAAAAATACATTCAAACTACTTTGACTGTTTTTGGGATATTTTCTGCAGAGTTTGGGATATTGTAGTAAAGTAACCTGGCAGTTTTAATTGTTTTTTTGTGTGTGATTTTAGTCTGAATGGTTAATAAAGGGACATTTTCATAAGCATCTCAACCTCACAAAAAACATGAAGTTAACAACTCGGCTTTCAACCAGTTTCTGCACCAAAAAGTTAAGAATGTATTCATACGTTTCAGTGAAGCTCTTTAAATGTGAACATGTCATTTTAAATAGATATTTGCTGTTGTTATGGCGATATGCAAAATAAACGGGGGTGTATTTGCTGACGTATTGCGAGGTATCGCATGTTTTGTGCATTTCTGCTTAAAACATGGCAACAAACTTCTGACCAATCCCAACGCGGCGGCGTACCGAGCTCCGGACTCTGACTAGCTCTGCTTCGCTTCGCTTAGCTTCTCTTAGCTTTGCTTAGCTTCATTTAGCTTCGCTTAGCTTCACTTAGCTTCTCTTAGCTTTGCTTAGCTTCATTTAGCTTCGCTTAGCTTCTCTTAGCTCTGCTTCGCTTTGCTTAGCTCTGCTTCGCTTTGCTTAGCTTCTCTTAGCTTTGCTTAGCTTCATTTAGCTTCGCTTAGCTTCGTTTAGCTTCGCTTAGCTTCGCTTAGCTTCTCTTAGCTTTGCTTAGGTTCTCTTAGCTTCTCTTAGCTTTGCTTAGCTTCATTTAGCTTCGCTTAGCTTTGTGTAGCTTTGCTTAGCTTTGTTTAGCTTCGTTTAGCTTCACTTAGCTTCTCTTAGCTTCACTTAGCCTCTCTTAGCTTCGCTTAGCTTCTCTTAGCTTCTCTTAGCTTAGCTCCAATATGTTTTCAAAGTGATCAATCTTCATTTTACGAATTTTTCGCACAGTAAAGCTCATGTGTGCCTCTGTTTTTCCTGGAATTTGGTAAAAACCAAAAAAAGAGTCCAAATGTTCCCCTTAAACTGATTTTTGTAGCTCCCTCCGTGCATGCGTTCCGTCTCCATGGCAACGTCAGACAGCGGATTTGTTTTACTGTAATTATTTCTACACCGGTTTTGGGACGTTTTGAATTGATTCTGAGTGAACGTGGAGTTGAACTCGTATCTGTTTTGAAAGCTGCTGACAGCTGTTGTTTGTGTTCGCGCTGCCCTCACATGTCGTCCTCCATGTCCAAATGTCTGGTTGACGGCTGCAAAAATACAGAGGAACTGGGTAATTACTGGCTGTGCACTGAAAGAAGAGGATTTGTCGAGCACTCGCTCCACGACTAATGGCACCTGAGTGCCGCTTCGCCTCTCAGCACCTCTTTCCTGTTTCAGGTGAAACCTTTACTTATTTGCTCGTCTTTCCCAGGTAATCCAGGTAACACTCAGCAAAAGGTGTGAAGCTCTGCAAATTACAGGACTCTACTGTATGTACATGTTTTCTATCCAGTTCTGCAGATCTATGTTGACTGATCTGAGTTTTTACTTTGTGTCGTCCATCTTAGTGGTATTTTGACTCCTCCTTCATAAACCTAACCGTTTTAACTCCACCTTGTTTCTTCGCTTGTTATTCGCAGCATTAGAATCTGAAGTGACATTTATAGTTCAATGAATCAAACACAGAATTCTGCAGCACATCTACATGTTAAGGTTTTCAAAGTCAAGCTTGCGTAACTTCTACTTCCCCCTCCCGCGATATATATATTTTTTAATTAAAACTTTTTCTCTGGCTTTATTAGTTGTTGTAGTAGCAACGCTACTACATAGCATGCATACATTCAAGCTTTTGCACCTTATTTTGACAACATAGCAGCTAAAACCAGTGCTAGTCATTGTCAGCGAGCCACTGTTTGCGCTTCAGCAGGGAGATGCCAGGTGGGATTTTGCGCAAATGGCGTCACATTGCAAAGGGTCTATAGAAACTAGGGCTGTATAATAATATCAATATCATGATATATATCGATATTTTCTTTCCTATAAAAAAAATCGATATTCATCCCCAAGTATCGTAACATCCAACTGTCACCTTGTTCCCTCACTGCTTGCTTCACCAGGTCATCAGGCTTAGAGTGATTCCTTCAGATGTTCAGGTT
>CAEGAF010023612.1:0-19605 GCA_903067075.1 Micropoecilia bifurca
GGGGTGGGGGGGCGGGGGGGGGGGGGGGGGGGGGGGGGGGGGGGGCCGGGGGGGGGGGGGGGGGGGGGGGGGGGGGGCCGGGGGGGGGGGGGGTCCGGGGGGGGGGGGGGTAGCCCGGCTGGGACAGCAGAGCGGCGGGATACTCAGCCTGAAGAGAGGACATTCCTGGTAGACCTGGTGGAAAGTAAAACAGATATATGTAAGATTTAGACTGCATTATGTAAAAGCCTTTATGTCTTTATGTCCATGACTATAACCCACGATTATTATCCATTTGGAGCCTTTTTTGATGAAACAAATTGCAAAATTGTTTTGTTTTCATCAGAATAAAAACTGGCCTACATGATTTTTATCTGAGCTGATAGTTGTAGTTGGTCTAAAGAGGTTGATAAGTTATTTTCCCTTTGTGACTTGAATAATATATGTATATATATATATGTAATAATTTAAAACTAAATATAACCAAGATGTGTAAAGATCAGCAGTGGAAGGACATTTGCGGGAAACCCAAAGTCAGAACTTGTAACCAAATGAAGAAAGTCTTTCAAACTGTAAAGTTAAACATGAAAAGAACAAAGTTCCAGAAAAATAGAGAATTAGAGTTGCTTTTGATTAATAATAACTGGAAAATTATTAATATATTTGATATATATTTGGTTGATAACTTTGATAATGGTGTTTGACCAAAAATTATGTTTATTTATGTTTCATAAATGGTTATAGTTCACTTTTAACTGGCGTGTAGCTGAAATGAGCTAATTGATATCTTGGTTATTTAATCAAGAGATGTTTGTTTCAGAAAAACATTTATTCATCATGTTTTGCAACAGAAAATAGGATTTTGTATCCTCTACAGTACATTTTTATTGTGAAATTTCATTTGTGTTAATGTTTTACAATATTTTGTTTTGGTGTCTATTTTGACATCCTAGATGCATTTATGTCTTGTAAATAAACCCAGAAGGCTTTATTTGACACTCAAATAAACAGTTTCCGAATTTACTTTTAGGGACAGTTCAGGATTTTTGAATCAAGGTTATGTTAAAATGTTATAAGCAGTTTGTATCGTAGTTACAGTAAACACCAGCAGGAAAAGATATGGTTGTCTTTATGTAGTATAAGTGAAGATCAGCTGGTCCTGAAGGCTGAAGCTAACAGTTTTAGAAAGCAGTGGCGCTCTGACACTTTGGATAACCTGAAAAAAGTATTCACTCCACCTGTTGCAAATTCACACATAGATTTATGTGTGAGGTCATTGTGTTTCACCCTGCTGGACCTCAGAGAGGGACCATGGATGCCAGGAGGGTCCACATGCAGATGAAGACCAAGATTTCTGCCAGGTTCAAGGTTCAATCTCTGTCAGCATTCTAGCCGAAGAGTTACAGTGCAGCTAACCTACAGAGTTCACCCACACTGAAGATTCCCAGACCTCTGCTGAGAAACTGTGGAGTCATACGTCTCACAGATAACCTGATAAAAACGGTAGAGACTCTTTTGTTGATTAAAACAGATGCTGAATGTCGGTGAAGATGCTTTTTGTTCTTACTCTTACGAGAATTATTTAAAGTGTTGGTTGAGTTACCAACTTTACTTGGAGACTTAGAGTCTAAGCTGGACTTTTTACCGTATTATCCAGACACATTGTGCCTTTTTATAGCACAATAAAGTAACTATGTTACCTTCAGTTGTTATAAAAAGTTGTATATGTCAGATATGACTTAAAAGAAGTTTGACTCAATAATTTGAAATTGGGCTTCTGTCTCTTTCAGAAGCTTCTGACGAATCTGACACAACAATGCTTCTCAGACTGAGAAGTTGTTCGTATGATGAGCTCATCAGCAGTGCTTTTCTGAGAGCCGTTGTTGAGGTAACCGCGAAAGGTTGCCATTGGAGATTCACAGATTTCTAAAACATGACAGAATAAAGGCAACTCTCCAGGAATGTTTTTGAAGAGGGAACAACATCGCACGAAAAAAATGCTTAGAAAAAGTGAATTTTACATAATATCTCCACCCCGATTTATTACAAACATCAGTGGTTTATATAAATGCTGCTTTATCTGTACCCCATCTGCTTTGGGCAGCTGTTTACACCTGACTCACACAAAGAATAAAAAAGGAGGCAATTTGCCACCTATGATCTAATATCCAAAATATCTTTTGGTTGTTTAATAACTGGGCTGTGGTATGTGACCTTAACAGCTGTAACTGGGGCCAAAATCGAAGAAGATGAACATTTTTAACTTTAAGTAAGAAAATGTTTTCTCAGAAATCGCTGAGAAAACGGCAGTAAAATGTGCATCTGTCAGGGACTATTTTCAGCCTCACATAATTCCACGGTCAGCGCTCTGGTGAATATTTTCAGCGGCAGCATGGCGTCTGAGTCACATTAAACTAAAGGGTCTAAAAGTAAGTGTGTGACTCTCATATTTACTGTGTGTAGATAAAAGCATTCTTTACATCAGCGGGGTTGAATCAGCCGGCCGTACCTGCCGTCCGAAGCCCCAGATGGGCCTGTCCGTCGAGGCCGTAGCCTCCCAGTGCAGCTCCCTCTGGACTGTAGGGACCACCCTGACCTGGGAGACCCCACACACACACACACACACACACACACACACACACACCTTCAGACACAAATACATACTCAGACACATCACATATATACACAGAGACTGGCTGAACACTGACCTGAGCGGTTTGACTGGTCAATCATTGGCTGAACTATTCTCCTCCGGGCGTTGATGAACCTGGACGAAGCAAGAGATATGAAGACAGGATGTGAAGAGAGAGAGACAGAGAGAGATACAGAGAGAGAGAGACAAGGTCAACCATTAATGGAGAAAAAGGCAAAGAGGGAGACTATTAACCTTTTCCCTTTTACAAGCACTTAACCCTTTCAGAGAGCAGAGTAAATCAACGTTAGGGCAGAGAACGTATTGATCCGCCCTGTGATAATTGATTGATCTGCATAGATCTGCTCACTTTGTGTTCTGCTGCTTTGGTGATGGTACACATAAAAACATGTAAGCTACAACATGAAGGAAATCCTTTTCATCGGCGTGAAACAGAATAAAAAATTCTTACACAGAGAAAAGGAACCACTTGGAAAAAGCTTTCTGGAAAGCAGAACTACGTTTAAGTCTGTGGCCGTGAAACGGACACTGAGAAGCAGTAAATAATCTAATTATTGGATATTGATCCATAGTTTTGCTTTATGAGCAACAGGATTTCACTGGACTGCAGCTTGAGGGGAAAAAAGGCTTTGCAGTACGTTTTTCTCTGCGTCATTAACTATGGTCCAGTGAACTAGATTATAATGATCTTTGTGAAAGCCTTGTAAAGCTGTGACCTTTTTTATCGACACTAAACGTGAACATTATAAAACACTTTGTATCACTGTAAAGTATTCATACCTCTTGAACTTTTCACATCAGCTTATAATGGGATGTATTTCTTTGGAATTTTACATCAAAGTTCATAATTATGAATAAGATGTTTTGCAAAACATATTAAAATTAAAAATTTGTTTCATGCATTTTGCAGCTACAGCTTCTCTAACACCTTTGTTTATTTAGAGATCAAGAATCTGTCCTGTTTTTCTTTGTTAAATAGTTAAATCTCAGTCAAATTGGCTAGAAAACGTTCCTGAACATCAGTTTTCAAGTCTTTCTCGGTTGGATTCAGATCTGGACTTTGAATGTGGCCAGATGAATATGATTTAAACAACAATATTGGATGGTGATGTGCACAGATTCCAGCAGAAATACTTTTAACATTTTCTTAGGTGTAAAGCTCGTAGTTATACCACACTATTTCCATTTGGACTGAACATGCTTTAAATGCTTTAATTTTCTAAATTAAGTTGGGCAAGTTGTATTAAATTGTAGTTTTGAACTTTTCATGGTGCCATTTATGTAGCTCTTTCTGCTCTGATGCCTAAACCCAATCTTGTGATGTGATGTTGGATATCTGTGTGTTTTTCATGTTCCCCAGAACACAAACCTGATGTAAAACAACAATTATGCTGAGGCCTCTTTTCTTTTTTTGTGCTGCTTAAAAATTAAATAAAAAATAAATAGCATCTCTCATTTGTGTGATCTAAACGTACTGCGATAACCTTACTTTAAACATCTCCACTGCTTTCTTCCTGCTTGTTTACATGATGCCTTTTCTTCACTAATGTTCTGCAACAAACCTGGATTTATACTGCGTTATGCCATTTTGTTGATATATGTGTTGATGTTTTCTGGATACAATCCACTTTATTTAAGTGATACACAGGGGTTGACCATAAATTCAACACCAAACTTTTTATTTGTAAAATATTTTAATAACCGTGTATAATTCTTCTTCCGCCTTACAATTATACACTACTTTGTGTTGATCCCTCACATTAAAAAAACAATAAATCACACTGTAATTGTAATTTAACAAGTTGTGAAGAAGTTCAGCTGGTCTGAATGCTTACGCAAGGTGAAGAAAATTCATCATTTCCTCTTAAACAAGAGAGTTTAACTGATTATTGGAAAGCCGCGGGGCTGGGATTAGTGTATTGATCGAGCAGAGCACTGACCAGTTGTTGACCTGTAAGATGGTCAGCCCCGTGTCCTGCGACAGCTGCTTCTTCTGCTCCTCCGACGGGTACGGGTGCTGGAAACATGGAGACACACACACACACACACACACACACACGGATGGAGAGTGGAAAGTTAAGCAAATCAAAGCCAGGCCCTGAGGTGTGTTGCTGGCAGCAGTGAGACGACTGATGGGAGAATCCTCCCAGAGAAACATGAAGCCTCACCTTAAACCCAGACTGAAATAATGTGTGTGAACTCTCAGTGTGGATTCTGAAGACCCTTCATCTAAATTCCCGTCTGCTCTCACATTTAAAGCCTCACTAAGCCCACTAACTCTGTCTCTTTTTCCCTTTCCACCGCGCACACAGACACATACTGCAATAATTGGAGTGAAGCAACATTTGACCTGCCTCATTTAGTAGCTAATTACTAATCTAACCACCTTACCAACAATTACACACTCCATTTCTATCACTTCTAATATGAGCATATTCACATAATCACTTAATCCCCCAGTTTTTCATTTAATTTAATTGACCTCCATCGCACACTCACTTCCCTTCTTTGTCTATCCTCGCACATGACGTTTTTCCCACAGTAAACCCTCTGCGCAGTAATCACTCTTCCACCACTGTACACAAGCCGTCTTTGTTCGCCTATATGTCTGCAGGGGTGGCCCTAACAAATGCATTTCAAATGTAATGGGTAATTTTGACAATATGTGACCGAGAAAGGAAAACGGGAAGCTCACCGACAGGTGCTGGAAGAGCCACGCTCTCATGATGTTTGTGGCCACTTTGGGGAAGATGCCCCTCTTCTTGTTGTTCCTCCTGTCCCGGTCGCTCTCGTCCTCCTCCCCCGTGCTGGGGGAGGCCACTCCCCCATCGAGGCCGTCTCCTGCAAGAGCGACCTTGACATCATTGCATGCTAGAAAAACAGACGCATTCATACACATCCAGCTGATATACAGCTCTGGAAAAAATTAAGAGATCGCTGCAAAATGATCAGTTTCTCTGATTCTACCCATTATAGGCATATGTTTGAGTAAAATGAACATTGTTTTTTTTTTACTTTATGAACTACGGACAACATGTCCTCCAAATTCCAAGTGAGAATTTAGTATTTATTTACAGAAAATGAGAAATGGTCAAAATAAAAAAGATGCAGTGCTTCCAGTCCACTAATAAAGCAAAGAAAACAAGTTCATATTAATTTAGAAACAACAATACTAATGTTTTAACACAGGAAGAGTTCAGAAATCAATATATTTGGTAGAATAATCATGATGTTTTCAATGGGGTTCAGTGAAGTGGGCTCTTAATTGTTTCCAAAGCTAAATAGAGGATTTTTTTCTATGGCACGACTTAAAAAGTCATCTGATTGGCACCCACTGCCTGCAGAACTGACATGTACATTCATATCAATTCATTCATATGAGGCATATTAAAGTATCTTTTGATAAAGCTGCAGAATGTAACTTTTAAAATATTGTGTTTTATATATATATATATATTTGTGTGTTCTTGTTGTTCAGGGGACGTCAGATTTATTAGTTTTATCCAATAGCAGCTCCGCTGTCATCAATGAATATTTGTCCAAATGAGACATTTGTACGACCATAAAGGCTAAAATTTGCTATACAAGTGAAGAACATCAAACAATTTACAAGACTTACTGGCTGTGTCAGACATTTACCAAACATTTGGTCACATCTTTGTTTTCGGTATTTTCCACCAGAACCCGTGTGAACATGTGTGCAAACCTGCGTCGCTGCAGTTGTCCCCTGTGCTGTGTGAGGGCAGCCCACAGGCGCCTGGTGTTCCTAGAGGCGTAGTGGCACATTCATCTGGCTCCCGTAACCACGAAGCATTCTGCAGCGCAGGGAAAAGGATGGAGGAGAGAATGCTAGGCAGAAACTGCTGCAAGGGACCATAGAAACGACTGGGTGTCTCACCTGTTCTGACAGACTGGTGCAGGAGCCGCCAAAGTCCTCCATGTCCGACTTGGAGCCGCCCTCCCGCTCATCCAGCACCAGGTCAGTGGGCATCTTTCCCTTCAGGCAGGTGATGTAGCGATGGCAGAAGTTATCACACAGGTCATGCACCTTCAGAAACAAATTATGTCTTATTATGGTCGGCATCAGTTTGCAATTATGCGCTGAAAGTTTTACTAAAAGAAATTTCCCTTTCAGTTTTAAGACATTAACATTTTCTGATATATGCTCTTTGCTTTATTTTCTCTCCTTGATGACCATCTAAGCATATTTACTACAGAATAACCGATCCACATTTAACCAGATGTCTGGCTATGTTAGATGTGTGACCTGCTGTTTTCATTTCTGAGATGCAGCAAGAAATCAGCAGATTTTTAGGTAAATTGGCTCGAAAATTTCAAAATTGGGATGTTTTTCAATGTAAAATATGTAAGAGCTAACAAGTTGTGTTAACAACAACACCAACAAAGAAATGCAAGATATATAATTTTTAGAGAAGCATGTCAGCTGTTCTCCAACCAAGAGTTTGATGGCCATCTTTGTTCTTCAACCTTTGAGTTTTTTTTAAGTTTTCTTTGTTTTTACACTTTTCAAGAAACAGTCTTCAAGTTTTCAAGGAGGCACTTCCTCCCACTCACCTTGGTGGCATTTCCTCAAACTAGAAAAGGAATACATATTTAGAATCAACTTCTGCATGTGCAAAGGATATGCTGAGTATGTCAAAGCAAATTCTCTCTGTTTTATCATTTTGAGCTTTCAACAAGAATCTCTCAGAAAATCTGCAAAGTTTGGAAACTTCAGGTTTTTCATTTTTATTGAAAATACACACGGAGACTCATGTTTACGTCTAATTATGCTAACCACAATGAGAACTAGATGAGATGCTAAAGACAATTCGGAGCGGTAATTCTATTATCTCTTCACCCGCAAACTTAGTTTTACAGAAAATCAGTTCAGTTTTATTGTATAAAAAATAATGGCTGCTCAGGGTACGAAGGTAAGAAAGAGAAATGTTCAACACGGTTAAATTCTTAGGGAAATTAGTTAAAATCAGTATCAGCAAAAACACAAACACCAAACATCTGCCTCAAGTTTCAAAGAGTAATGTTTGTTGATGCGTTCACAGACCAAATAACGAATCGGAAATTCAAATCCGACAGTTCAAGCTAAACATAAATATATCTACAAGAGTTGTTTAACATCTGAGATAAATTAGCACATTTTAATAACAACATGCTGGGATTTGACCAACCTTCTCTAGCTCCAGTAAATGAAAGCGAAGAACCTGTATGGCCTGGATCATCTGTTAGAGAGGATTATCATGTTAACATCTGTCACAAAGTGCATTTTAAATTCTAGCAAGCTGCCAGTTCATGAGTCATACCAAGTTGTCCAGCTCAGGATTGGAAGAAAAAATCGGCTTCTCAGAGCGAATCTGCAACGCACATTCAAGATCTCAGCACAAAATGCTTCAACAACACACAAAACAAACAAAAGGAAAACTCTTTGCTGTTCCCCTGCTTCCTGGTCAGGGCTCACCCACCTGCTTGGCGAAGGCGGCGATGTCGTCGTTGAAGGACTCGGAGGAGCAGACGTCGCTGTGGTTGGCCATGCCGGGGAGGTGGGAGGTGGCTGAGAGGGAGGAGGAGGACGAGTCCCGGGGGGAGCAGGTGGCCAGTTCACACTTCTCAAACACTAAGGCCAGCAGTGGAAAGAGTGGGTGACTGCCCACACACACACACACACACACACACACACACACACACACACGAACATAAACAGTTAACATACTGGACATAAACGCCGTAACAGTTGGTATAGAGAACACATGATACAGAACACGATACACAAACTGTACACCACAGTATGTATGAAGCAGACAGCTGTAAACACTTCTCACGTATTTTCACAGTTAGCATGCGCTGCAAATACACACTGCATGTCGGCCTGCTGCCGGGTCACGTAAATCCTCCTACCCATAGATCTGGTCCTTGTGGTGTTTAAGGGAGTCAGGGATGGCCGGGCCGTACTGCGGCGGAGGGAGCGCCCTGACGTCGTCCCCGTAGCCCCCCACCGGCATGCCCTCCGACCCTGAGTAGTGCACCAGCTCTTCATACTGAAACACAATTAGATGGAGAGACAGAAAGAGTGAGACACACTCAACATCTGCGGCCGTGCGACACGAAATCTCTCCGTTATTTTATTATGTGACCGATCTGTCAGGGGGACCAGAGCTACACGGCTTACTGGACTGCTGTACCGTTGGTAAACATGATGCGATTTTATAATTGTGTGTGTGTGTGTGTGTGTGTGTGTGTGTGTGTGTGTGTGTGTGTGTGTGTGTGTGTGTGTGTGTGTGTGTGTGTGCGTGTCTCTGCAGAGACTTTGAACTGTGGTTTGATCAAAAATTAACTATTGCCACTGCCTTTTTTGTTGCTTGCACTGCTGTTCTTTGTGTCCAAGTTTACCCATTTTTCATGTCCTGCAACACATTGATCATTGAGTCGTTCTTTAGTGGAAATTAAATGAAATTATCCAATGAAGAAAACAATAAACAGCTTAAACTTGAATTTACTATCATGGCTGTACTTATCAGCATTAGTCTGGCTGTGAGGCTGCAGACTCCTGGTGTAGCTAAACACAGAATAACACGTCATTGTGACATGGAAAGGAAATTGCATATTTCCTTTCCATTTCCTTTTCATATTTCCTGAAAAGTGACTTTAGACGTTAATGTTCTGTTATTTTCCAGTCAACCTTTTGCTACATTTACAGCAGAAAGTTTTTTTTTGTGGCATGTCTCCACCAACTTTTCACACTGAATGTTTTGCTTAATCTCCTTTGCGAAATACTTCAAGTTCAGTCAGACGGTTTGGATGAGGAAGCATCCATGAACAGCAAATTTAATATCTTGAACAGATTCTCCTTTGGATTTAGGTCTGAACTTTGACTGGGACATTTTAACATATAAAAGAGCTTTGGGTGGTGTGCTTAGAGTCTCTGGTCCTTCTGCAAAGTGAACAACTACTGTAGCCTTGGCTTTTTTGCAGCCAGGTTTTCTTCCAGATGTGTGTTTTTGCTCCATCTATCTTGGCTTTCGCTTGGAGCGGCTTCCCTGTCTCTGCTGAAGACTTCGCCATCTTTTAGGGATGGTGTGTTCAGGGTGATGTACAATGTTAGTTTTCTGCCACACGCTCTGCTATGCATGTAGGCCGAGAAGTCCAAATTAGGTCTTCTCTGAGGAGAGGACCTTCCTTCACCACTGTGTCCCCTACAAGGCACACTGCAAACTGGCTGTTTATCGATTTCCTTCAACAATTGTCTGTGGCAACAAACTTTACGAACTCCTTCCTAAAATCTAAACCAGACGGAGCCGTGCTGAGACATCCCTCATGACCCCGCTGTGAGACCCTCGCATGGGGCCTGCTCACACACAAGCAAAAGCCACCATGACACAAAGAATCAGACGCACATATGGCACATGGCTCAGACAAATTCATAAGGAAAACACACGCTCAGCAGCAGCCCGTCAGGGCGCACGTTTCATGAATAAACACATCAGTCTGAGTGTGTTATGGAGCTAATCTGAGCCTGTTCGCTGCTCCTGCATGTCTGTGCTCAGGTCAGCAGATCTGCTTCTGTTTCTCTTTCTGATGGATTAAAGGGACACAGGTCCCAGCCCCATAGGACGGCTGGGATCACAGGCGGACAAGTCAAACGCACACCTTTCACTTCTCTGTTGTTTTAACCGAGCCACGGTGTGCTGACTCTGGCTTTCTTCTGTGGAGTCCAGAGGAAGAATATTGCAGCGGCTTACAGCTGAAATATGAGGCTCAAAAAGACGGTTTCTCTACAGCCGCTGACCTGTTTGGAGCCATTTCAACAAAGCTCAGAGACAAGCACATTTTGACCCAAAGTGTCCGATTTCTGCTCATTTTGACTCCATGTATAGACTGTACAACCTCTGGTGAAACAAAAGTTACACTGAAGATAAAAAAGCTATTTTCTGTATTTTTTTTTTTTAAACTGAACTAAAATCCTCTCCCTCCACATCCTCGCACTCCTGCTAGCCTTCTGCTGAACCCTACGTCTGTCCTAAATGGCTAATCCAATGGTTCGGGGCCCCATATGGTCACAGAAAGCACCTGCTCTGAGGCCCAGTCCCGGGACACCTTCTCGTTTTTATGGTGGTCGGCTATTAAAATAATCACCGCTATCAAATTGCGAGTCTCTTTTTACGCACGGCGCGGCTCGGGTTTCCGTGCGTCAGGAGGATCAAAGCGCGCGAGCCCAGACGCTGAATTACAGGAATTTGAACGTATAAAAAAAATAAAAATAAAACAACGAAACTGGTTAACAACTGTGCTGTTTTCAATGGGAAAGTTATTAAAAGCAAATTAGGCTTGATGAGGCTGCGTCAGCTGCTGTAACGACATCCGGATCAGAGCGTCTGCTAGAGAATAACGCAAATATACGTCTGAGTGCTCGGCTTAATGTCGCGTTTAATGAAAGAGGGGCTGAGCTAAGAAACGAAACATTGTTCTTAACAGGAAATACTTCAGTAAAAATCAGTTAGTCGGAAGACACGTGGCTCAGTTTTTAACAGAAATGATTTGATGTTTATTTCACACGCAGAAATCCTTGGAGATCAAGATTTTCATCTAAATTTATAACATTTTTAAGTGTAGAAATTGACATTTAAATCTCTGTTTAATAACCTAAAAATTGTTTTAAAAAAGCCAAAAACGTTGGAATAAATTGAAACCTAACGCGTGAAAGCTTCGGGATGAAGGGAAAAGATTTTCACGAGAACATTTTTGGAGTTATAAATCATGCTGATTATTAAAATCTATTAATTTAAGCTACATGTATGTAATAAGCACGTTAGAAATTAAGACGTTCTTAACCTGTAAAGTATTTCACAGAGAGCCCACACAACGGAACCTGTTGCAGACTGGAGCGCCTCCAAACAAGATTTTACGCAGCGTTTTATCCATGGAGACTAAATCCAAATAAGATTAATCCAGTATGGCTAGATACATTTTTATTCCTACAACAAACTGAAGACTTGTGTTCCTGAATTAGCCTTGTTAAAATCTCAGTCTTTAGTTTTAAATATCACACATGCACTATAAGAGTTGATTTTTGCACTGTATTCAATATTATAAATCAAAATTATCCATATATATGTATATATATATATATATATATATAAATTAGTTTCTAAATGTCAAATTCAATCTTGGTTAAAGTCTCACAACATTGACTACAGTCAACACTTTTAGACTTTTAAATCAAACTTTCACTGAAATTGTGGCTTCAGTTGTTCTCGTTGTGTGCCCAGCAGAAAATAAGAAGGTTGTTTATATTGGTCTTTATATGAATCAGTTTAGTAAAACCTGACAACTATCAGATGACTTATGGCTGAAAAAGTAGTTAGAAAAAAAAATAATTATTTGAGCCTAAACTCTGAGGACCTTTACTCATCTCATCTGTGGCTCACAGGTCAAATCTGTCCACATCTCCTCGATGAAGCAGCTAAAGAAATGTTTATTACTTCACGAACATTTTGTACCTTCATCACAAGCCAGGTATTTTATCATGTCTCTTGTTTGCAGGAGGCAAAGCGCTAAAAAGTCGTTTTGTCAAGTCGTTTTAGATTCACATCTACTTTTTCAAATCCCTGCCTGTTTTCACACGGCTGTGGTTTTCTGTCTGCTCACCCTCCATCCTCTAATTGCTCTGTTCTCAGTAAGAGGAGCTCAGTCCTGCTGCCCCTTCAGCCTCGGCCTGTTCCTCCTCCTCCTCCTCCTCCTCCTCCTCCTCCTCCTCCTCCACCACCGAGCCTCTGAATCAGTGTAGCAAAAAAACTGACCTACATACCAAGCTGAAGAGCTGCATCTCCTCTGCTCTGCCCTGCCTCTTAATGACCAACTCTAACCCTTAACTGACTGGCATCACACAGCCTGAAATCAGGGCCTTTTATTTCAACTTGTCTCATAATCGCCACTGAATTGGCGTTTATGGCTAAAAGTAATTTTTAAAAGTGCTTGAGATTGACAGTTGTTGGCTCATTTTTGGAGGTTTGCCATCAAGCTTCCATGCATGAAGTAATAAACACTCCTTTTACGGTGTTTTCCCCACTAAACATAAGCTGATGCCACTTCCAGCCCACCGGTCTCTACTGGGCCTTGTGTGTGTTTTTTGTTTTTGTTTTTTTTTTGTAGCGGCTTGTCCACAGCAAACAAACCTCCCAGCCATGTGCTCGGGTTTTGATGCTCCAACCCCGATCAGACTGTTCCTCCCCACACCTTCTCAGACACACTAATAAAGAAGCGGATCGGACCGACTTACCCTTTTCTCCATGCGACTCGACAGCCAGACCTACACCGGAGAGGATGATGCGCTGCTCCGCTGTGCTCCAGCGATCCTTCCCCCCTCCCTTCCTCTCTGTCTCCGGGCTCCTGGAAATCAGAGTGCATTTGCTTTTATTTATTTCATTTCATCTTTTTTTTTCCTTCTCCTTCTTCTTCTTGTTCTTCATAAACGAACCAGTAATTAAGTTGTGAGCTCGATCAATGCGAAGACAGAACAGCCCGCAAGGAGTCAACACAAACATGAAGTGAGCGGAGAGCCGCTGTGTTTACTCCCTTGTCCATCGCGTTTTATGTTACAACATAATGATGGCACTGGAGGTTTTATACGCGCGGCTGATGACCGCCTGTGTAAAGCCTAATGGTTCATAATGCGCTCAAAGGTAATAAAGGCTTCAACTGATTCCCGCTGCCTATTTAAATGCTACTGCTTGGCGTGTATAGGAAGCCTACGGAGCTCCGGTAGAAAAGCGTGAAATGTCCCACCGAGACGTAAATATCCAGTCCGGTTCGGGCCGAGTTCCGGGGTGGGATTCCGGGGAGGTGAAAAGGGGGAGCAGCGGCTTCCTGCAGCGCCTCGCCTCCGCCTGGTGCGCCTCCCGCTCCGGATGGTTGAGGGATGATGCTCGGTGCTTCTCTCCGCGGCGTCCTCCTCCCCCCCCTGCGCTCTCCTGCTTTTTGGCTCTCTGCGCTCGCTGTCCGCGCAGCAGCAGCAGCAGCAGCAGCAGCATACGGCGACAAGCTGGAAAATGCCACGGCCCGGAATGAGCGATGGTGTTTTCACCCCCTCAGGAGGAGAGGAAGAGGAGGAGAGGCGGAGGAGGAGGAGAATGAAGAGAAGGAGGAGGAGGAGGGGGAGTGACACTGGTGGTGGCAGGGCGGGTTGCGGGAAGGTTTCTGGGGGTCAAAACGCGACGGGATCCCCCCCCCACACACACACACCCATCCCTCCCTCCATCCACCTCCCCACTGCTCCCTACCCACCATCACACACACAAAAACCCAGCGAAGAACAGCCACAGTGTTATTATCCCTGTTTACATCTCCCCGTTGTTTTCTTCTAGTTCTATAGAAGGAAAAAAAAAACAGTATATAAACTATACACAGTAAAAATGCCGGTGTTGAATTAACACCCAAAAGTGTCTATATGTGTCCAGGTCAGCTGGTGTTAAAGTGACACTTTTGAAAGTGTTAAAAGATTGACACACATTTTTTTGTTAAATTAACATTGGTCTATATACTGAAATGGGTTTAAGAAAAGATAAACTTTACATTTCTGTTTATTGTTTTGAATATTTTCCATTGGATTTGATTGATATTGACACCTTGTGGGTCAATTATTGACTTTTTTAACATCACATTATGTTTAGTGATCAACACTACACTGGTGTTACTTTTAATATATTTTAACACTAACACCGTTGTAATGTTAANTGTTGAATTTAACACCAGCTGACTTGGACACATATAGACACTTTTGGGTGTTAATTCAACACTGACATTTTTACTGTGAATATGTCAAATCATGGATAAATACAATAATATCTAACTACATCTATAAAATCATATATGGTTATATAGATGTAGTTCCGATATTTTCACATGTTGATCTCATGATTTGATCATGCTGTGTTAAAACATTAACACAGCATGATGCCGCCACCTCCATGCTGCACAGTTGGGTCCCTAATGTTTGTCTCCAGAAATTATGTGTACAACTTTAATCTTGCTTTTTGTTCTTCTTGTTTTTAAAACCCTGTTTAAAATAATTAAATCAAAACACCTACCATGAAAGCATTCATGAACCATTATTGGTTTGTGGTAACATCCATTATGCAGCTGAAAGAGGCAATAATCATCAGGAAATAGACTTGAAATCAATAGGTTGTACATAATGTGGTATGAGTGAAATTAATGGACAAATTGATGGCTAGATGCCATGTTTATCAGCAAGTCCCAAAGCACAATACTGCCTCTGATGGTTCACCTTTTTCCCATGGTGCATCTTGGTGCCATGTGTTCTGATTTAAGAGGAAAGCTGGTTTTATTGGTCCAGTTCTGATGTTTCTGGTCACCTCTAACTTCTTCAACACTTCCAATGACCCATCAGCGACTCGAGTAGTGAAATAACACTCTAATCTGTTGTTAGTCGGATGCATAACAAGCAACAAAAAGAAGTGAGTTCCAATTTACCAATAATCTTTTCATTGTTTTTGATTTCTTGTGCTGCCCTCATGAAAAGGATACCCTGGGCAGAGAGCCATATCACTTATTCAGCTCTGTGCTGATTTGATTCCTTTGTCTGCTCCTCCTTTTTCCCTCATCCTCCCTGCAGCTGTGAGAGATTCATCAGGCTGAAGCTCCAGAGGAGAATCATAATAATTCTTTCTGTAGAGCTCAAAGTTGAAGAGACTCCAGGAAAATCTGGACTGGACAATCAATTCGGTGATTAGGCTGCAGCTTTACATCCAACACACACAATCCCACAGCCTGCAAAAGTCAGGACTTTACCCATAAATTTAAACAGAAATACTTTATTAGTTTGGTGATTTATGCACCTTAAGAGAATGGTTGTTTTCATGCCTGAGGGCTCATTTAAGCTTCATTTTAAGGCTAATTAGAGAACTTTAATTAGGTCACTCCTAATCTAAGGTCATAAATAAATGTTTGTTGACTGACAGAGAGCTTTCAAATTGTTTTTTTTGTTTTGTTTTTGTAGACATTCATTAAAGACCAGCCTTTTGACACGTCTCCAAATGTTTCTTCTTCTTCTTGTTTATTGGGAAGAAGAAGAAAAAAGAGATGAAAGAAACAAACAAAACCCTGCAAGTGGCAAAGTTTAATTTTAACCAAAGAGACACAGCGGGTGGAAATAAAACCCTTTCACATGTTAGCGAGGCAGCTAAACTTCCAGGCTTGTGTTATAAATGACACCTAAGTAACATAATAATTATCCAAAACGCAGCTCTGTGACCGATCCCGCTGTGAGAGGTTGCTGCACTTCAATCAGCAGCGACGTGGAGGGGATCAGCGGTCCGGGGCAGGAGTCTCCGTGGGCGGCATGCTGTTTGACGGAGGGCCCGTCTGTGACCGGGGGCCCCCGCAACCGTCCCGTCCTGCTGCCATGGGGTCTTTTAACTCCGCGGGGTGCGGGGTTTCCTGCGGGGCTGATCACAGCGCCGGACCCCCTCCTACACCCAGCCGCCATGGAGCTGCGTCAGTGGTCTGGAGAAAGGCGTGTTTTTTTACTCCAACAGGTTGAAATGGAAAGGATTAACGCTGAAGCAACGTTCATGTTTACAAGGACTTTCATTTATCTCGCGTATGGAAACGTCCTGCGCAGAGCTGATTGTTTTATTGAGATGAATCGGACCATAAATCTTCTACATTTATCTAACAGGCTATAATGTAAACCCGACGATTAGTCTCATTACCATAAAAATGCGACAAGGATGAGTTGGTTTTTTATCAGAAACCTGCTCCTACACTAATAAAACACATCATTAGGAGTTAACAAATAACATTCTTGTAACGATTTGCACAGATTTCATTTGGATAGATCACAATCTAAATTTAATACCAATGTTTAAAATGTACTGCTTTAATTTTCAATCATATTTAAAGATATTGAATCAAAAAATGGTTTTAGTCACTATGTTTGCATTCTAAACGTTATATTTTGTAGATTTATAATACAGTAATTACATAGAAGTTATAAAAAATGTTTATGACAAATGCACACAAACATTTTCAGGCCAGAGTGATCAAAACTACAAGTTGTGGTCAGTTAATATCTGCAGACATTGCATTAAAATGCAGAAACAGGTTTTATGGATGCAGAGAATTCACTACAGAATCAGAGCCAACAATCACCTTCACTGCTGTTTCCATGAAATCATCTGGTTTATTGTTCAAATTATAAATAAATTGGGAATATTTGTGCCTAAATTTATGATTTGCACATGACACATTATCAAAACATTAACAATGTGAGACGTAAGCACAACTTGGCGCAGGTTTTAGTTTGGCTTTAACATTAACACTGTGACTAAGGAAACTGAGGACAAACATACATTTCTGCTTCAACATAGAAACTTCCTCAACTAGGAGCTCAAGCTTCTAGTAAGCTCATGTATTTATGCATGTATACAACCCATATAAACATGTCAACCTTACTGCTCTTTTTAATCAATTATTTGACAAAAAAGGTTACACTAAAATAACATGAAAGTTTGGTTTATAATATTAGCCTATATAACAACTCTGGTTAAGTCAATTTGTTGTTGTCCATGACTGACGGCAACAAGCCAACAAAGTGAGACATTGTAAGTTATAAAATATCTGTGAGCTAAATTATTAAAATGCTTTAATTGAGATTCAAACAAATTGCAATAAGATGGATTGAAAGAAGGTTATTTATTTCCTCAGTCTTTACTTTATGTTGCTATAATGTGAGGTCATGTGCAGTCAGACTTTAAACAAACGTTTTACATTTTTATTGACATCTTTTGTAATTTTCTGGGCCCTATCTCTGACACTTTAGAGCACATTTTGTTTAAAATGAACATACATATCAACATAACCAAAATTACCTTTTTATTAAAAATGTTTTAATTGTTTAGCAATAATGCAAAAACTGAAGGCCAACACAAACCAAAATGCCTGTAAAAGTGTGATTACCTATGGGTTTAAATTACTGCCTGAAATACCCAAATTTATTCAGTTTTGGGTGTTGAAATGCCCCAAAATAACCATTTAACTTTGTTACAATTCTGAAGCCTAAGAACATCTCCAAAGGCTTCAGCCTTTATTCTTATTTTTATCATTGTGGGAAAGGCAATAAATGAGGGAAGACGGGTGCCAGAAGAAACCAAGCCAAACTAAAGTTCACTGTGCACTGATGTGCAAATTTACTTCACGACACAGAGGAAGTTGTGTCATGCTGATGGCGGGATATTCTTATTATCTCAGACAAATTAAAGATTGATAAAATAAAATAAAATAAATAATGGAGGGCTACAAGAAATGCTCAGATGCTGGGATGGGTGCCATAAAATCCATCATGAAAAGCATGAAAATATATTAGCTTATTTTATTGGGAAAGTAAGCTAATAAAGTTGTGTTGCATAGCCAATTACGGGTTATGCATTATGTGCAAAAGTAAACGTTAAAATAGCCACAAAGTTCTTGATGTTAAAACTAAAATCTTTTATCTTTAGACTTCTGCTCCATCCATTCTTCTGCGGTCTTAATGAGTTTTTACCACCACTCTGAAATCTAACCTTTCTAAATATTTTTCATGTTCTACTGGTTCATACGGTCGTTCTGTTCCAATGCACATAAATATTTTAAACTTTTTTGTAAGATCATGTTGTGGCAAAACCTAAAGCTCAAAAAATATCTGCAACATTTTTGAAAAATCTGTTGCAAAATTAATCATTTTAGGCTGCAAATAATCACAAAAAACATTGTAACATTCTGGAGGGACATAACAGTTTTCAAACGATGGCTTAATTTCTTAAGGGAGGCTCCTGAACAGGTAGACCACGGCTGCGGGTTTTTCTCTGCTTGTGGAAAAAGTGGTTTGCTGGTGTCCCATAACTCTTCCACACTGATGAATAGATTATGAGCATGGTGTGTTACTTTTTGAGACCATTTTGCCTGCTTCATGTTGTCAGACTGGTGCTTTATAAGTAAATTTTTATACTATTCAGGGCTCTGTGTGTCTGTTGGAACTGAATCAAAAATGTGGTTTATTACTATTATTGAGCAGGAATCCTTATTTGTAGAAAAAAAACTTTTGTTTTCACTCCGGTTAGCTTTACTTCATGTTCAAATGTAAATAATTAAGTGTAAAATAATTAAGAGTAAAAGAACTCTTTCTGTGGCAAAAAAAAAAAAAACTCACCTCAGTCAATAACAAAACTACCCAGGTTTTGGATTTTATTTTAGAAGTATTTCAAAGAATAAATATTTTATATTTATCCATGTGACATCTGTAATATTTTAAACAGCATTTGCTTCTAACAGCTTCAGATGAAGGTGATTCTTGAGTCAGAGCAAACACACAGGTTTATTCAGGCTTATGTGCTTGCATTCTATTGCAGAAACCCCCTGTAAAAAAAAAATAGGCTCATTTTCTGCACCACAGAGTTGAATATCAGTCAGCCAGGTCCTCTGTGCAGGGCCATTCTGCATGTCAAGGCTGCTGCAGTTATTTGTCACTTCCCGTCAAGGCTTGAACGCTGCTGCTCTACGCCCACCAAGGCCAGGTGAGTGTGTGTCCACACCAGCATAAATGTGTGTTCACATCAGCAGACTCTGGAATGCATGCACTGTAATTTGGGTGTGTGGCCATGTGCATGCGAGTGTGTGTGTGTGCGTGTGTGCGTGTGTGTGTGTGTGTGTGTGTGTGTGTGTGTGTGTTTGCTCTGTTTGCCTATACTGGAAGGTCAGTGTCCTGCTGTTCCCTTTCTAAGTTGGGAGTCCCTCCAGGCGATTCCCAAGGCTACAAAACATGACACAAGCACAGAAGAAGGCATGCTTGTGTATGTGCTTGTGTATGTGCATGTGTGTGTGCGTGTGTGCGTGTGTGTGTGTGTGTGTGTGTGTGTGTGTGTGTGTGTGTGTGTGTGTGTGTGTGTGTGTGTGTGTGTGTGTGT
>CAEGAF010023614.1:0-50368 GCA_903067075.1 Micropoecilia bifurca
CTTTTTCCACATAATGTAACAGTAGTGTTTATGATAAAAAATAAATAAATAATAATTATGTGATCGGTATCGGGGATCAGAATCGGCGATCGGCCCTCAGGGGTGATCGGTATCGGGATCGGCAGGAAAAAACCTGATCGGCACATCCCTAATATTTATGTTCCACTTAGTTTTTGTTTGATTGCGTTTTGAGCCTGTTTTACATTTATAAATGACATTGTCTGCTGATATTACCTCAGCTAGTTATGGGACTTCACAGCAGCCACTCAAATGAAATGATATACCATAGCGTACATTTATAGCTACTTTTTAGGAACATTTGTTCAACTACTTCCTAACAGGTATAATGAATAAGTCAATCAGGCTGCAGTGACTGAATGCATTAGTCGGCTTGCTGCAGGTAAAACTGAGCTTTGTAAAGTAGAGAAAATGAGATTTAAGTGTCTGAACGTGGCATGGTTGCTGCTGGTAGATGTACTTTTCAGAAAAAGGTGCAGAGGGCTGAAAGATGAGACTAACATAGTCAACAAACCTGTAGAAACGTTGTGTTGCTATATCAGTATGGCTAAAGACCTCCAGCAAATGTGTTTGACACCCTGTTCAGTCTTTGAATCTATAATTAGCAATTCTGCAGGAAAAGGTGGCCAACTTTGTATTCAAAAGGTAGACCAGATAAACTGACCAGTGAGTATACACTATAGTTGATTTACAAAGTGCTCTAATAGAGCAGGGGACCTAATTTTGTGACATGTGAATTAGGTATTGACTTTTCACAATGCACCTCAGTCTGTTGTAATTATTCATGTACCTCAGATCATGTGGGCGATGGTGGTGTCGATGGTAGGAGTTCATCCTGTAATCAGGGCCTAGCCAGTGCGTTGCAGCCTTGTCAGTGTGGATGACGCAGCACTTTTTAAGGTCATGGAAAGTCTTGTCATACATTGTTGTGGGAAATTTGGAAGTTTCCGTCGATACTGATCATCTATGCCAAACACTTTCATGTATATTTATTTAATTACATTTTTTGACTCATGCGGCCTTTATTTGAGAGTAGTCAGATGGGAAAGTGGGTAATGAAAGAGTGGTATAATGCATGCAACAAAAGACATCAGACTGGGAATTGAACCTGCGACGGCCGCATCGAGGACTACAGCCTCCTTAGTTGGTCATTTGTGTTTTTTATTTGTTTTTGGTTGTTGTCGAACAATCGTAGCTCTACACAATGTTCTCAGAGATATTTCCGACTGGGAAAAAAAATAGACATAAATCCCACATGAGCCTCACCAAAGAAGACTTTTATGTACCCTTCTGATTTATGAAGTACGAGCCATATCCATATATCCGCAGTTTGATTTCAAAGCAACATTTAGCCAGGATGTTAGACTTCTTTTTTTATCAGAATGTGTTTGAAAATACACATCCACAATGCATCCCTGCAGTGTCTCTTATTGCTTATGTGAATTATTGTGAAATAGCTCCTCTCTCCCATTAGGGCTCCTGAACAGTGCTTCTCCGTAATAGCTCCTTTCATAAATCCCTCACCAGTCACAGTGTAAAAACCATTAAACATGACAGCAATAAGTAAACAGAGATTTACTCTTGGCTTGGCCCCTGAGAAACTAATGATGATACTACTGAGCAATTGGTGAAAAAAATAGCATTGTGTTACTTGTGAATACATCTTAAAGGTTTAAACACTGTAGACTGTAGCCACATTATTGTCTCAAGTATTTTTTCTCAGTTCACAATAATGATAATAGGGAGGGGGAGACTGTAAGCAAGCTCAAAAGAAAAACAGAATAGAGGAAAGCAATATAAGTTAGAAACAGACAGAGTGAGAATGATCCCACAAGGCATGTGACAAGCAGTGTGCAGTCATAGCAGTAATCGATATCCAGCGGAAACTGATCAGCAAGACGAGGATTTGAGGAATATAAATGAGGGGGTGGAAGGCCTGAGAGCCCAAGGCCTGGGGGGTGATTTTCATTTGGATGCTGTTACAGCAAATTTCCCCTCTCGTATTTCCAGTTTCCACGCTACACTCAGCAGCAACATATTTTACCATCCTCCTCCCTTTTTCATCCATTTTTTCCTAAGTGTTAGATTCCCACTTCTAGTACAGAGGGAAGTGTGATAGCATTCATTTTCCTAAGTCTGAGATGCTATGATGCTTTAAATGGGTGCCCTCCAGCACTTAGTAGTTCTACTCAGTGGTTGAGAATGGTAGACACAGAAGCTTGATGGGTTTTTATCCTGAGGTTATGTTCGGATGCTCCTGAAGCGGCTTCTGTTGAAACTGAAGAATATACAAACTTGCAAAAAAAAAAAAAAAAAAATCGAATTGGCAAATACAAAGCTCAAGATGACATCAAGGGCTCATGAGGGCTTGTGCATTTTTGTGGTGGGAAAACTCAATAAGCAAATTATGAATCAGTCATAATCGTCATATACACCTTTTTGGAGTTTTGCAAGAGCAAGCAGAAAACAAAAAACAATGAAAAACACCCTCTTGAACACTAAAAGTCCCTGGAATTAAAAATAAAGCTGTGTGTTTTCTTGAGCCGAGGAAGTCACTCATGTTGCATGCTGAACAGGGTCGTGAAAGGGTTTGTGGGCGCAAGTGAGAGGGATGTGTGATGTGCTCTTGAATATGTGTGAGTGTGTTTTTAGCATTACTTACCTCTTACGGCCCATTTTTTCCACAAATGGGTTAGGATATAGAAATGAATAAAAAATGAACGGCAGTCAATGCATAGTCTTTGCCAAGATGGGAAGACATACAATAGATAGATTTATATCTATGTATGTGTTAGCATGCGTGTGGATGTATGTGTTAAACATGTTTCCATTTCATGCAAAGCTATTCTGCTTGGCACAATCTTCAACAAGGTACCATCTTACAGAGTTGTTAACTCAACTTTGCCATTGTATGTTTACCGGTTTTAGTGTCTTATTTTCCTTTATGAATCTTCTTGTATAGACCATGGGTTCTCTTCAGTGGATGATTTGAAGTTATTTAACATAATCTATCCAAGGTCTGCAGCAGAGAAATTCAACTGTCTGTGCAATATATTAATCTAACTGTGTGGAGGTTTATAGTAGTCATTTTAGGTTGTCTTGGAGCTTTATCTAGTTCATTTTCTCAAAATCTTGGAACATTTAAAAGCAATGTCTATTTGCAGTGTGATTAGATAGCAGTGTCAAGTATAAACAGCTCTGTTTTAGGTGTTATCCTTAGATTTTTTTTCCCGTAGCTGCACCCTTTTTCCCGTAGCAAGTATATATTGTAAAGCTTAAAATACATCACCTACAAGGACAAAGCGATCTTGTAATTCAACACCAGTCAATACGATTGCTCAGTGAAAGATAGTGCCATACAGAGCAGATGTTGCCTTTATGTTGGAAGTCCATTGTTAGAGGGATAAGCAAATGTCTTCCTTTCAACCTGACCATTAAAGTGAACAGTTCACACTCACACCTTGCACAGGTAGAGCATTCAAACTCCATTCAGGAAGACTCCAGGCTGGAACTCAAACCCAGGACCTTCTTCCTGCAAAGCAACAGTGCTACCAACTGCACCGCTGTGCAGCACCTTCCCACTATTTTTACTTAGAAAAAATGTAATTTGAAAATATCTGCTTTGATGTGAACCTTTGATTTAGTAATGCAATTATTTTATTGTGTTATTTAATTGCCTATCTTTAGAGTGTGCTTCCATTTGCCTGTCAATTTGCTGTAAACACAAATTAAAAAGAATAATTCTATACAAAAATAAATTGTGCTTAATAACAAATTTGATCCATACAAAACACATTGTTTACAGTGTAAACAAGTATCTAGCCTATGCAAGTGTCTTCAGCTGCAGCTTTGTACAATTTTTGTTTTTATTGTCATTTTCAATGTTTTATTTTGTGATCAACTATAGCAGCTGGCTAGGTTACATGGATTTGTTTTGTTGCTTCACCACCCAGTGGCCAACCAAGAAGTCAGCTGATTAACATTTTCTTGCATTAATTTGTACCACAGTAGAACAGGGCTTTTAGTGACAGCACAGCCAGTCTGTGGCACCCTTTGACATTTTATTTTTTTTCCCCCTGTCTGTTGGCCTCGTAGGGAAATTACCTCCGAACAACACTTTAGTGTTTGCCCTGTTGGCAAAAAAAGGTCAGATATGTTTTTTTTTTCTGGATGCACTCAGCATGTTTGAAAAGTTAAAAGCTCTGCTAACATGAAGTAACTTATTCTAGAAGTAACTTGTTCTGCAGGTATTCTGGAAGTAATTTATTGTTTTAGTCACTTGGTTGCAGGGAGCAGCAAGGCAGAATGTGTCTTAATATTGTTCAATATTACTGAATATATGATATTGCTGAATAAATAAGTGTGACAATTTGGAAACATGACAATGGGCCAGTTTATATCAATTTTAATACCAATTAGATTGTTTAATAATTCATTTTTCTAGAAATGATTATATCAAAACATGGATTATTTTTGATGACCCTGCCTTTTAGTAAGGTTGTCACATCTAAAAGTTATTTTAGGTCTGATTCTCAGTCTGGATCATTCACTTCACAGAGCTCTGCTCTGGCCTTGCACTCATCTGACAAATGTCAGATAAAAGCCGGTCATGATTCAAAATCTTTGCAAAATCTAAGCATCAGTTTTTCATGCTTAATCTTCTTGAGCCTTTCATTTTAATATATGACACAAGATATAGCCATCAATTAATATGATAGAGCTTTCTAGGAATGGGTGAGTCAGACTTAAAATGTAATAACATTTGAAGTATTTATTGAAGTGATTAAAAAAAATCCACAATCATTCAACTATTGTAAACAAACCCATATAATCTATTTGGCAAAACATCTGTTACTGCATGTAGTCAAATTCCCACAAACACAAATACTAATTTAAAACAAAAATTTTCACATTTTCACTTGATGCAGATATACCACTGAATAGAACACAATAATTCCAGGTTTTCTCTCTTAATTGTGCACTCATAGAAGAAAGAGTTAAGAGCAATAACTTGGGAAACAAAAGTAAAAATAAGTATATTCACATAAGTAAAGTAAACTAAACTTTACGCATTGTGACATTTGAATGGAATTAAACATTTTATTAATGAAGATTAACCCTGTTTTGGATATACATGGTCTTATAAAATCACTCGAAGCTTTGTTATTGTTAATGCGAGACTATGATAAAGATTAACACATGAAAATAGTAGCCCTCAGTCTTATTTGCATGCTCAAAATTGCAAGCAATCGACATCGGTTGCTGACGACAATATCAGTGAACATGTAATTCAAAGGTACTTCTGCAGCATTTTGAATAAAACCATCATCAAGGTTTATTCCTTCGGCTGGTCTAATAGATGCAATAGTTTCACCCTATATTTTAGATCCGGAGTTGCTGGAAGATGGAGCCGGTCTCTCTCTGTCAGCAGGAGAGAGAAGAGCTGTGGAAGGGGTAGTGCACTGTTGTCCTCACGCTGTCCTGTCAAGCAACTGGTGGAAGACAAAGTATTTTTCCTATTTATGGACTTTTAAGGGTTTCCATGACACCGGAGTTTTCATTCCTAAATCTCCTCCTCATCTGGGACCCCAGTGTGTTAAATGCAGAGACTTGTTGGTACAAATAGTTACACCAGCTTCCTGTACTCAGTCCTTCATGGCTGGAAGTCCAAATTGTTGCATCACCAAAGATCAGAGAGCTTTGCTTACATATCTGACAGTCTTTAAATTAGTGTAGCAGCAGGAACAAGGAGTTGAGAGTTAGATGATGGATTAGCAATATTACAAGATGGATAACTCGATCTAGCTCCAACAAGCAAAAGGGGTAAGGTCATGGATTGCAGTCATTTTCTTGTAATCAGAGAAGAAGTGTTAGTCGATAAGTCATTTGCAACTGTTGTTGCAGATTAAATTCATATTATTTGATATTTTCTCTGAATAGATGAGATGGCCTTTGTGTGTGGGTGACAGTGAGTAGGAGGGAGAGAACAGCAGAGGACAGACAAGACAGATAACCAGAAAGAAAAGATGGGGAATCAAAGATAACCCATTGTTTTTGGTCTGCTTTTTGTATTTTATGTCATTGACAAAAAAATTGATTAATTTTAGCAACTGCAAAGTAATCGATTCTTTATGACATCCTGGTGTCATAGGATAATCAACACAAATTTTGTGCACAAGCTGAATCCTTTTTGAGTTGGTTAAGAATTTTCTTAAAATCTGATTTAATGGAGTCACTAACATAAGACAGGTAATAAAACATTTTTTCATGTCAACTATAGGGATGTGTCCAATTTCATCTGTAGGAGTTTATGATGGAAAAATAACAACTAAATTAATTACAGGCATATTGTTAACACAGGGCTCGCAGTATTACACCCTCGTCCGTCTTCCAGTGGACTTAACCAATAGTGTGTTACTAGTGAATAGTCTTTCCTTCCTCATCCACCATTAGGGCGTCAGTATCACTCTCCTTGATGCAAAGCATCTCATTGACTAAAATCTAAATCCGTTTATAGCATCAAAGGCATGGAAGATCCATCCATCTGCCCAAATAAATTATTTGCATGTACATCAATATACGGCACTTAAATGTGATTGTCTAGCAGTATGCTGCCTCTAAGCAGTCATTTGTAGTTGTGAAATTGCACACATGGAAGTTGCAATGATTATGGAGATTTACTGTGCAGTTCTAAAGTGTTTTGGTATTTTCTTATACTGTATATTCAGATCCTGGAGGTGGAAACTAACAGCTTTTGCAACTATACATGTTCCCCTTCCACTCCCTCACACAGGGAGGTCATTGGCGATACCTCAGCCTTCAATTATATTGTAAATAATTTTGGCTAACGTATAAACAGCTGCTTGATAAAAACCGTTTTGATGGTTTAAAATTTTGTAACATAATATACAGCTTTGATGTTTTTGGGATTGGTTTGGTTTTGGCACTTTCTCAGACTTCGCTAATAGTGTACATTATGAGCGTGAGCCGTAAATTATATATATGAAAAGCACAACTCACCTAAAAATAGAATTAACAGGGGCAAGTGTGTCAGCTTGGCCCAAAGCAAGAAGTGTGCTGAGACCTTCAGTATATCTCTCTGCTGAGGAGCTTAAGGTTGAATTATGAAATTTAACGACACATTTTCAGGTAAAAGGTGATTTGATGTTATTGTCTTTCTCCTTCAAAGTTGTAAAATGTAACTTAAAAAATCCGTAGAAGCTTATTATCTTCCAAACAGCACGTGAACGGATTCACGGTAGTCTTTTAGTGGTAGTGAGTGAACATATCACACACATGGGTACATCACAGTGCCAGGGAACTGGGAAGAAGGTTGCATCGTGAATGTATCATGTAAAGCCCATCTATTATAGAAGCAGCATGTGGACGGTGTCTGTGTGCAGAGCAGTGTGGACCATGACTCTTGCCTAGCAAAGCTGCTTCATCCCTTACATGCAGCTGTATTCATTCTCGAAAACTCACACGCACACACACACACACCGACACGCGCATACAGGAGAAGCTGTGGAGGCTCAGCGGGAGAGCAGACAGCTCGGTTGTCTTTCTAATGATTTTTCTCTCGCTTCCTAGGCTGTACTTGGTTTTTCTTCTTGTTTCCCTCAGCCAGGTGTGGCCTCCACCAACAGTGATGTTCAGAGTAAATCAGCTGTTTGCAATTCTGAGGTTGAGGCTTAGCCTGTTAAGCGGTTGACACAAACCTTAAAAACACAGTCATTGACTATTCAGGTGACCAGATCTGTGAATGGCTGTTCATCATCAGTGGACTCAGTAACTCAACAGCGTGGAAAAGAAAATGTTTCAGATGCACTTATGCAACAAAAAAATGCAGGAAGTTTAGCTGAAATAATAGAAGACGGTGCACATCACGTCTGTAACAGGACTCAGTAGTGTATTTACTGCCTGTTTGAAATTAAGTGTTGAGCATTTTCCCTACAATGTTGTGTGCTAGAATTGGCCTGTTTGCAGCTAAATCATGACTAATGCCAATGTTTCTCCATGTGTTTATATGCTTAGTTAGGCTCAGTGCCCTCATTAGAATACTTACCACAAGGTTTCAAAGCTTGTGACATTAGTCCGCCTAATCACAGGTCCCTTGCTATTACAACTAATTTAATATGTAAGCTGACTGCGTAGTTTCAGACATTCTCATGTGGAAAAAGAAAAAGCTGCCTTAAGCTAAAACACTCACAGGCCTGACATATTTGAATCTTAAATGTGCCTGATATGACAGTTTATTGGGAAAGAATTGCACCCAACATCAACACAGAGAAAATATTCATGGCTTCAGTCACGAAATATGCATTTGGCAGATTTTACAAGGCTTACGAACATCACCACAGGGCTTGGGAAGAAGAAAAAAAAAGAACAGACAAGGGATTATAGAAAGTCTTAAAAATTTCTTTGGACACTGAAATATTTTTTATTAAAGTTAATAGCAATGCACTCTACTAGTTATTTAAATCTGTCCAAAACATGTTGACATGCATTACTAGTATCATTTATTTTCCATAGGGATAGTTATAAACAAGCTGAAAGAAATAGCTTTAATTAGAACGCAAATGACAGCTTTCCAATTATGCAATCTAATCAGGCTGTAGAGAAGTATTGATCGTGGTAGTACTTGGCCTGAGGAAAGTTTCTCAAGATTAGATTAGCTCCTGTGATTATTGCGTTGTTTCAAGGGTCTTATTTGTGTTCCTGATGTAATTTCTTCTGATAAGAACAACGACTAAAGTAGAGGCGCAAAGCCTCCAGCCCCCAAAAAAGTGTTTGGGTGATTGATTTTGGTCTTGATATCCAGCAAATTATCAGATTTAATGGGAAATTAAGACAACAAAGGGCACCCAGGGATCTGCCAGCGATAATTTAGAGTTCAATTTGTAGCAGATGGCTAAAAACGGCAACATCAAATGTCAAATGTACCTATTTTAACTTAAAAATCTATATTTTTATGTCATTTCAGAACTTTGTTTTCAGTGCAAATGCTTGCTTTTTAATAGCATTCTAATGGGTCAATTTTGAAGAGTTTAATTTGAATCTTCCTCACGTTTCTTGTGATATCAGAAAAAAACAAAAAAAACATAATTATTACGAGCCCCTGTGTGCTGCCAGTTTTAGAACAAATTCAGATTGGTTGGAGGAAGCATCGGATCACTTTATTAGGACAGCTTGCTTCACCACAGGCCAGCTGGCATCCAGTCAACACAGTCATACACACACAAGTAATCTGTAACACACAGACCCTCTCTCTCTCTGTGTGTGTGTTTCTATCTCATAAACATATCTGAGGCTGCCAACATGGAGGAGACACTGGTTGCAGGATTAAATTGTCACAATTTGTCAGTGATACAATAAAACGGGAGGCTTGGGGTGGGAGACGGAGAGTGCAAAAAATAAGAGTAAAAAAAATCAAGATGAATACAGGGGACAAAGGAGACAACCTAGTTGCAGTAGAAGACGATGTGTGAAAGAAGCCGGAGATGCAGCATCAAAGTGAGGAAAAAGAAAAAGAAAGCACACAAAGGATACAATAGGGCTGAATGTGTGTTTGTGACAGCCCAATACTACACACTCCATACAGAAATTACCATATTTATGGGTTCTGTGTGTGGATGCTTTGGATAAAACTTAACAATTTACTCTTTTAAGGACTTAAGAATTTTACGTTTTAACTGAGGTACAATTGTAAACCATGGCTGCCTCCACAACAACAAGCAAACAAAACTCTTGGGTAGACGTCAGGTGTGAGTCGTTAAGCGAACAGTTTGGTAGATCTATAGATTTGTACTGGTGCCACCTTTCATGCGAGGGCAGTGTGTATGGAGCTTTTCCTAACCTATGATAATCCCGTTTAATGCTTCACACAAAGAACAGAATAGAAAAAAAAATTGTTTGTCTTTGGGGTGATTTATTGAATTTTGATCCTGTGCTTAATCCTAATAGTATCATGTTCTGATGAATGGCAGATAATTCTGGAGAAAAAGTATTTTTGTCAAATTCTACAAAGTCTTCTTTCAATTAGTGATCCTTTTTGGACCAGATATGTTTACATATAATTTATGTTTGATGTAAAATAAGTGAAGTGTCAAATCTCTTTTAGGTTTCAGTCCAAGTCAAATCTCAAGTCAGGTGCCAAGTCTCTCATGACTGAAATAAACAGTCTCCTCCGGTGCTGCCTATAATTCTCCCTTTCAGTGGCTTACTGATTAAAATAAATCATTTTATCCTTAGGCTCACATGAATATTTAACAGTCTTCTTTTTCATAACATTTAATTCAACATGTTGCTATGAATTACTTAAAATAAAGTTATAATATTTACATATAAATATTATAAATCATGTACAAATAATAATTCATAGATTACCATGCATCTCAAAGAGCTGCAAATGTCTTTGAAAGGACACCTGAAGGTCCCTGCGCTCATATTATTCAGTCATTGCTAAGTTGTCAAGATCCACAACCCTTTTTGAGTTTGTCTTTGTGTAATTTTAGTTGCGTGATTTTTGCGTGCAGTGTTCTGTTTACTTCCTATGCCTTTTGTCAAGCTTGATTATGAGTGTCATTGTCCTACTTTGTCCTTGCATTTTTGAGTCATTATTGTGTTTGTTCTGCTTGGTGATTGTTTGAATTTATGTAGTTTCTGTTCAGAAAATCACTTTCTTTAGATTCCCATAGCTATCTACTCTGCTTTCTCCCTATTTAGCTGTTTTCATGAAGTGAGTTTCACTCATACAGAGTCCCTCTCATGGTAAACATGAGTTTAGCAAGTAAACTCAAGCGTACTTGCTATGAACAGTAAACACACAGACATGTTATAAATAACGAAAAAAGACACAGAGCAATGACTTAGCTTCTGTTGAAAAAAATCTATAAATGTATTTGCCATGATATTCGGCTTACAGCAAGAGAATAACTTGCAAGAAGTAAGTAAAATAAATTCTGTTCAAGCCATCATAAAAAAATGTCTTCAAGCCATCTATGGGTGTTGCTTTGGATTTTACACAAGTTGCCTGTTATAACACCATCTTACATGGCTGAGCTTGCCTTGGCACCACCTAACCCCTTGATCTAACGGCGCCAACTCCTGCCATTGTAAGCCTGTTATCTGATGCAGCATCCGAACAGACTAGTTACATTTCCATCCTCCACACTCGATGACTCACACTTGAACTATTCCTGCTGAAAGTGGTCACTCGACTGTCTGTGGCTAGTTGCTCGTTGAATCAGTCCGCCTTTATGTCTCTAAATGTTAATAGACAAAAACAGTTATAAACGAATGCGACTGCAGGGCCTCAGAATAGCAGCGTGCTCAAATTTTGACTTTGTAATAACAGTTTTTAAAAATGTGTCGTGCCATGTTATTTCTGAAGAACAATTTGGCAATGGTGTAAAAAGAAAAAGTGGTAAAGTAATGCTGATTAAAATGATGTGGTTAAAATATGGCTGCCACTGAGCTAACACAGTGGACAAAATAAAAATAAAGAGCGTGACGATGTTGTGCTCTAGTAAGCTACATGCTACAACTGTCAGAAAGAAACGTTTGATCAAATATAGTTTTTTGGGGGGAAAATACAACAAGCTAAAAAGGATTTGAGTTTAGTGAGCAAAGATGAAACTTTTTTTTATTTAAATTTGCGTATTTTACACAAAGATGTTCTTTCTGATATCGCTTGCTGGAATTGTATTAACTGAGCAACAAACACACAGAGTTATAATTTAAGTTACTACTAACAAGAAAACTAAAATGACTCAAATCCTTTTTTTTTCTTTTTCCTGACAATTTATTATATAAAATCTGGTAACGAAATAACTTTTTAGTCTGTTCATTAATGTGCCTTAACTAAGCCCAAAGCATATAAAATAAAATCTTTACCAAATAAAACTTCACAGTTAGATCTTTTGGAGCCCACAGGAGAATTTGCATGTGATCTATAAATTCATACTGCATGTGTTATCCGATTAGTTGTGCCAACAACAAAGAAATCACAATAAAATTCCAGATGAAATAAAATTCTAAAAATACTGGGCAGCCAACATCTTGTTTTATTTCTTTGTGCGCCGGGGTAAAACGTGTTGGGAATTGTGACACCGTATCATCTTGTTGACACTATGGTGAGCCATGTTGGGAATTTCTACTATATGGGAACAGCTGTGCCTTTTACTGTCAGTCTCCATCTTCCTTGTAAACAAACTCTTTTTTGAGACATGGAAGCCAAAAGGCCTGGAAAAAATGCTATGTAAAAAGAAAAAGAAAAAAAAAACACAGTGACAGACAGAAACAAGCCGAGGTGCCGATAACAACAGGAACATATCCAGGCTTTATGTAATGGACACATAGACAAAAGTGTAGTGAGGGACACACACCCAGCCAAAGACACACACTGACAGACACAGTGAAACACAATTAGCTGCTCCTGTGAGGTAAAGGTCTGCAGAGGATTGTATAAATAAGTTTTGGATCATGTTGCTGCAAAGCACACTATGTGATTCCCTGACATAAAGACATAATGGCACCACTGAGGAGCATCCACTTGAGTTGACCATAAAACCAGGAAGGTGCAATGACCTTGAAACAATAAATTACTAAATATTTTAGAATAAGAACTAAGTCTCTATGGTATAAGCAAACAGATAGTATCTAGCTAACAGTCCCTTGCAAAAGTGCTTCTAGCTCTTTTATTTTGCTATACTTTGCCACATTACAGTCAAAATGTTTTTATGTAATCAACAACAAAAAGTAGCATACTGCAGTGAAGTGAAAGGAGAATGATAAATGGTTTTAAACTTTCTACAAATAAAAATGCTGAAGCATGTATAATCGGATACTCCCAAATAAAATCTGTTTTATGAACCCACCTAATCCTACTGTTTAAGTACTATTGTTTTATATTAAAGTATCAATTATTTATTAGGAAATCTGTCTTAATTTTTCTTCCTTAAAATGAAAAATCCCAGTAAAATAAGTTTAAAAATCTGAAAAGAGATAATGAAGACCGTGCAGCCATTTAATATTAGTGAACATTATTTTACTCTTGCAATATGAAGGGATTCAAATTCAAAAAAATACAACATACAAAAAAGATAACCTAATAATAACCTTCACACATTACGTAGATTTCTTATTAAACTTTTGTTTCAGATGCACATTTCAGAGATCTTTCTCTATAATATATGAATTCACTACCAGGCTGTTAAATAATACCGCTTACTGCTGGTCACACTTTGAAGCACTTTTCATTTTCTGCCCTTATTCTTGAGAGTTTATCTGTCTGTGCTCACTGCATCTCAGAGGATAGCTCTGAGTAGACTGTAAAGTAATTTAAACTTCTCTTCTTGGATATTTAGCTGAGCCTCAGGGGTAGTGAACAGAGCGCAGTAGGTGGTAGTTTAACACTGAAAAGAAACAGCTCTTAAGAACTTTCTCATGGGTCTTTCTTTTAACTTGTACGCTGTTTAAAAACAGAAAGGGCAAAGCTCTGAAGTGGCATATGATGTCCGGGTGTTCACTGGTACATATTGGTGTTTAATTGTTGAGCAAGTCAAATGTTGAGGAACTGGCAGCTGAGCAAAATGTTGGATTACACAAAACTCCCAAGCAGCAGTTTCATCTGTCTCATGAGGACAAAAGACTTCATGGGTCAAACTTAGCTGTACTTTTGAGCATGTCATGCATTTAAGTGGAATCATTGGAAAGTATGATACCAGTCAAATTATCAGTGAGTCATACAGTATATAAACTGAAAATGACCATGCTAGCATTTGTCTAGAATATCAGCAAAAAAAAAATGCAGTGTTACCAAAAACATTGGTGTCTTTTTCAATGCCTTGCATTAGGAAAAAAATATTAAGAATGGTGAACATAAACTGTTACCAGATCTTAAATTATTTGGATATAAAAATCCAGTCTCAGAACATTTCTACTAATTACCTCTGAGTATTTTATATTTTCCATTTTTTCCATCCCATTGCATGTCATGATAGTGCAATTAGCGACTGTTTACCTTTTAGCATTCAGTGCTGCTACAACTAAATAATAACATTACAAATCATGTATTATTGTAAGAACATCTGTCCTATTTTTTTCTGTACTGGAGAGTAAAGCTTGAGGTGGTTTAAGTCAAATATTATTTGAGTTGACTTTTGCTGAATAAAGGATCAATTACAATACATTAAGCAAAAATGTTAGCATTTTAATGCATTTTAAACAACAATCAAATTCAGTGGTCTTTTTTGCAGACACGTGTGCCTACAAAGAAGTTATTTTTTTGTAAATTAATGGAAGTCTTTCATAGAACTCCATCTAACACAGGTGTTGCACAAGTGTTTGTGTGTAAATGCCGTCATGCACAATTTTGCAGATAAATCCTCATTATGTTTGCTTATCATAACACTGAATGAAAGCCTTGGTGAATGCACCTTGTAAAAAGGGGGGATCTACATGTCGTGCTGGAAAGCATTCAGTGAATTAATTAAAAGTTGAAAGGGGCTCAGAGAGACTGTGCCAGGGGAAGAAGCAGCAACAGACACAGGCTTTCTGTTGAATAGAGACATTCCACTGAGTATGATAGAGCTATAACTAACATGTAGCTTTACCAGATACACTCTGTCTGTCTGTGAAGGACAGACTATCAATACATCTAGCAATTTATGCATTTGTAAACAATACCGTACAATTTTCCAAAATTATTCAGGTGGTTTTGATCTGCCTGTTCCGACATCTTTTCAAACTTGATCAAATATTGCCGTTGGGGGGAATAAACAAAAAACAAAAACAAAGGCGAGGTGCAGAAGCAGGCTATGTGAGCAGACCTGCTTTAAAAAGTAGGAGGTGAGGAGACAGATGGTGGAACACCAGACATGAGATGAAACAGTGGAAGACCAAATGTGCCTATTAAATCACACAGTAATGAGGTCTGGGGGAAGTCAAGTGTTTAGGAATAGACCACAGGATACATGGCGTGTCTCGGTGACCACGGCTCACTGCAGCAGTGTGTCTGGGTGTGTGTGTGTGTGCAAAGACTGAGGAACTGTTTTATTAGGGAGGGTTGATTGGATCATTTTGAATGTTTAGATCTGTCAGCCCCCTCATTATCACTGCAAACGCTCAGATACATACGTTGGCATGAGAAGGATAAACAGATAAATGAGTGAGCAGTGACCACTGCACCGTGGAGGAAGAGAATGAGGAGAGAGAGGGAAGGGGAGGAGGAGGAGGACATGGGAGACAGAGAAGAAGGTGGGAGGAAGGATAAATGAGCCTCCTTTCCTCTATCCTTTCTGATAGAGAGGGAAGAATGAAGCACTGAAGGCAGAGTAATCAGGCCTTTGAAGGTCTTTGAAATAAAGTGACCTATAGTTAATTATCATTAGTTATTTAATGTTGGGTATCTATAATCATTTTGTTGATGTAGAACATTTACTTTGAAATTTATTCCAGGGATTGATTACATTACCTGGAATGACATATATCATCTTCTGTTTTAATTCCCCCCCCCTAAACAAACATGAGCCGTAATTAATTGCAAGTTTAAAAGCAAAGGAGGATTTTATTTTTCAGTTTTGATATTCAAACTTATTAGTAGATCTAAAAACACACTACAATTAACCAGAACTAAACGGACACTGGAGTTGCTTACATTTTTCTTTTATATAGAACAAGAATTCTTTTGTCCCACGACTAATGTCTGTAGGACATCCTAAATAGGCCAAGTTATCTTATTATTCACGCCAGCCCAGTTTAGTCCACTTTGATCAAACTCTTGTTCATTTACATTTAAAGTCCAGTTCGTTTGGGGAGATGTTAATGCATAATCACACCTTGATGTGAACTCTGGTCCACCTGAAAAACTAGGTCTCGGTTCGGTTGACATGAACTCTGATGCAGTTTGAATGCATAATCTGATGCCAATACAGTTTTGTTTAGATTTTATAAAGAAGTTTTTCAAAGGATTTGGTTTGTTTGATACAGTGCAGTGTGAAAGCGAACCACACCAGCTGAAAACAAATATTGCTATTTGGTCTAGACTGAGTCTACTGAGCTATCAGATGTGAAAGCACCGTAGTAGCCTGAGCAAAGCTGCAGTAGCCTCTACTAGGTATTACTTAGCAAAAGCTACTAAGGTGCACTCATGTTCTGAAAATGTCTCACCTAAAATGTGATCAGCTATTTCCAGTTATATGTGAGTCAACACACAGAGCTTTCTCCTTCCCTTCTGTTTGTATCTAGCATTTAAATGTCACCCTGCTCTAGTAAATAATTAGTAATTTCCTCAAAACTTTGTATCTAGTAAATATGTTTAAAAATGTTCATACATCCAGAATATCAAGTCATGCTGGTTAACAGAAATTGGTTATGATTGCCCAAAGGCTTAATATATCAATTATGTTATGAACGATTTGAGAAGACTTATTAAAAATATTTTTGTTTCAGGATTTAAATGATTCAAATGTATATAACCCCTGGGGAAATCAAGACAGAAGAGGTTATTGTACACAAGTGAAATTTGCCCAGTAAGAGAACTAAAACAAAAGCAAAGTTTTTAAAACATAACTTGATGAAACAAAAGAAGAGATAAGTGAACAATAACATATGCTCAGCTTTTTGTAAGTTTTTGTAAGCAAGGGTGGAATAAGAAACAATTTATTTGAAAATGCAGGAGACAGTAAAAGAGTGATGGATCTAGTGAGAAGAGGATAGACGGGCCGTGTTGTTGTGTGGGAGGTGAAGAGAAAGCATAGAGAGGTCAGTGTTAACTGCTACGGTCTGGCTTTCTTTCTGAGACCTATCACAACAAATAGTTCACTCTGACGGCACACACTCTCACACGGTGCCTCCCTGGTGGGATGAGCAGCATAGACAGAGACAAACACTGGGGTTGTAAGTGGTTTGGAGATAAAGGGGGTGAAGAGATTGTTTAAAATGGGTGGAACTGGTGCAAGATCAGGATTATCACTGATGTGGCCACCATTGTCAACTCTTCCATGCAAAGTCAGAAACCCATTACTAAAGCAAAAAAGTTTGATACCGAGTGGTATTTCTATTAAGTTTGATAATCAAAGCTCGTTTCAAGTAAGATGTTACCTGGTGATGAATCGCAAGAGGTAAATGTTGTTTTTGACAGCATATGCTTTTAATATTTAAAATGGATTAAATGGAGAGCAAAGTCAGAAACACGGAGCAAATGCACTAATCTTTGTTTCCACAAAGACACGTCCTAAAATTATCCAGAGCACAAACGATCCCGGCGGCCTGCTGGGTATGGTGTAGGTAAGCTAATACACTGGGAAAGAGAAGAGAACAGACTGAGATAGATAAGCTGTTGGAAGGGCGATGTGCCACAGGTGAGTGAATTCAGCAATCACTTCACGGTCAGACAGCCACGCCTAGGGAGAGGCAGAGACAGACTGTAGAAAAAGTAAACAGGAAACAACAGGGGAAAGGGAAAATACACACAGCAGGATGGAGAAGCACAATCAAAATGTCTTATGTCAACCTAGAAAGACATCATCAGGAATTATTTCTTGTCCACGTTTACTCAGAAAGCACAAATTAAAATAAGTTGTCACAATTCGTGTTTACAGAATAGTTCTTAAGTGAGAAAATTCCTTTTTATTTGATTTCCTAGCCAGAAAATGGCAAAGTAATCCAGGCTAATTGGGACAATAACAAATCAAACGCAGATGATCTAAAAGCTGCTTCCAGCTTGCAAAAAAAAAAAAAAAAACTTATTTCCTGCAAGGTCATTTACTGGTTATTATTTTTTGAACCTCAGGTGAGGCTTTTAAATTTCTCACATTTTAGTGGCTAACTGGTGATTCTGAATGGATATTGGGAGTTTGTGTCTGCTTCCTTGTTTTCCATTCTGTGTTAAAATGATGGTGGGACAAGCATTTGCTTGATCAAATGAATAGATGTCTGTGCAAATTAAAAGTTTACTCACAGCCCACCTTTTGGCTACAGATTACCCAAATAGCTTCTGTTAATTAGATTTTAGCAGATTCAGATTTGTCTTTATTGATTATAAGAAAGAAAATGGAGGGCTAGAAATATTTTTTTTCTGCATCCCTGCCATGAGCAGGCATTAATTATTTATATTAGGAACGCTAAGCTTCTGCTTTTGTGTGGAAAACCAAGGCTATGAAACATGGTTTCATTATTATTTTTTTTTTTGAGAAAAAGACAAAATTACTGTGGAGCTGGCATTTTAAACTTACATTTAATGTCAAACTCCAAACCTCAGTGGGCGGTGTACTGCTTTTTTTTTTTTTTTCTAGATGTGTCCCTTGTCCAGCCAGTATCACCAGGATTCAATGCTATCCACATTTTATAGAGTCCTGCCAATTACCTAATTATTTTATTCAGGACACAGAAACATCTGAATGTTACAGGACACTAGCCTTACAGAAGCAGAGGTTGACATGTGTGCCCCCGAGGTCGAAGATCATTACCTTAACTTTAAGATTTTCAAAAAGCTGCCAGCATTTCCAAATCCAGCATTTTCCATGATAGACAGTCCTAATCTCCCTCTGTGCCTTACAGCTTGAGCGGACTGCAGGCATGTCTCACCATGCCAAAGTTTCCTTTTAGATAACTTCTCACGTATTTATGCTTCCTCTGACTTTATTTCAACTAATAATGATACTGAAAGCAGCGAGTCTTCTCATTCACAGAACACTTCCACACAAAAAAGTATTTAGAAGTTTCCTCCAATTGGATTATTAGTATTGTTTGACAAAAAAAAAATTGAAATTATTATTTCATCTTAGACATACGTTTAGTTTGACTGATTGTGAATCAGTCAAACTTGGAAAAAAGATTCACAATCCAATTGGTGGTATCCTGGTTAAATAAAAGATGGTAGCTTGACAATTTTAAGTAAATTAATTGTAAATGGAGATGGCTAAATACTTAGAGACATAACCTTATTAAATGCTTTATCGATACTGGCCTGTGCTCAAGAGATATAAAAAAAATGTGGTCTTGTAGTTTTTCTGGCATACACATTACAGCCGTTTATAGCTTTTTGCAATTAAGATATGTCATTTTATTTTTAAGTGGGTAAAAGCTGTCAGTTTTGTAATAAAATCTTCAATAGAGTTGCTGACACCAACTAACTAATCACTGAAATGTTTGAATTCTCCCGGATCTTGTATCCCTTTGGCGTATTCTGGTACATCAAAATTTAATTTATTTATTTATAATAAGTATTATTATTTATTTTATTTTTGCTTGTTTGTTTCCTGGAGCAGCCTGCTTCTTAATCATAAACATATCAATTCCAACACCTAAAACAGCAACTCATTAAGGTGCTGCATCTGTATTTTTAAAGGTAAGTTGACCTGATATTGAGTGTAAAATGAGGAGGGAACGGGAAGGAAAGCGAGTAAACCAGAATCAGCTGTCAGTCACCATCTGTCATGTGGAATCTGATGTGCAGACTGGACAGTGATTATATTCTAAATCATCAACCAGCTGCACACGGAGACAAACACATTAGACACTCCTGTGTAAATGTACTTGCAGGCATAACTCTGTTGGGAATTTTACTCTAGGCTTTGCTTGATGATTACCAGCAAATTAAAACTATATTTGGCTTACATAATAGTCACATGTGATTGAGACGTACAAATCTTAATTTAAGTCTCGTATTTAATTGTCATTACAAGTTCGAATGCACTTTTGGGAGCAATATTTGGAATATTAGTACGTTTTGCTTCTCTCATTCTGTCTGACGTACAGGCATTCGTCTTGATCGACACAGAACTCCCCACAGACAGACAGATGTGGTTGGAATTTATAAGCCAACTCTGTTTACCAACTCCCCTCTGCACTACGTCTACTTCACATTTTTTCAGTTTCCGTTTGCCCTGGTTTTTGTTTTTGTTTTTTTTTTGGGTTTTTTGTCTGTATCTGTGCTCCATTCTTAGAAGCAAATTAAAATTCAGTTTTAATGTTTTTCCCAACTCTTGCAGCCTTTGCAACACAATTGCTGATGGCTAGGTTTCATTCCATAAATAAAACATTTATGGAATGGAATTTATTTAATATTTCATGTTAGTTATGAAAATAAAATGACTCATTTTAAAACAATTTTTGCATGATGATGTGAATTATTCCAGCTATTGAAATACAGTCGTCTTTGCTCTTTTCAAGTTGCTTTTCTTTTTTTTTTTTCTACCAGTGTATATGTTTGAAGTATGCATAATTTATGATTTTACTTTATTACAAAGTAATTTAAGTCAACAGAAAGTTACTTCGTTTATGCTGATGTTTTCAGTAAGGGCTATGTAAAACATAACAGACCACCTCATGCCTTGACTTTAAACAAAATATATATATTTAAGAGCAAGCAAAAATGAATTCTGACATGGAGTAAAAATAGGATTCTATTAAACAATACATATCAGTGAAACAAGGCCGACATTATCAACAGAGTCATAACAGATTGGAAATGATGCATCTCAGATATGCGAGGGTGGATTTGTGTGTCAACTAAGCTCACCTAATGTACAATGTTGCCTTATCTCAACTAACATGAGGAATAAATGTTGGTGATATGTGGTTATTTCTCATCAAGTGGTGTGTTTAGACAGATTCATCCTTTCCTCTTTTCTAATCTCTAATCCATTGCACAGCTGGGGCGCTGGGTGCATGTTTGTTTCTGTGTGGCGCTTTTTGAAAACCTCTTGCATGTTTGTGTGCACTTCATTTGACCTCTTTAGGGATTTTTCCAGTATAATTAATGAAGTTGAGACAAAGTAGTCCTCACTGTCACGAAAGCCCAGTCTTAATGAGACTAAACATTTTTTTTCTGGGGTTAAGGTTAAGGATGAAGTTGTGAAATCCGATTTGAATTATACCCACAATGGTAATAATTAAAATGCTAATGGGTTGTTTTTGACTCTACAGAATAGATTGAGGTCAAATTGTTGTCTTTTTAAGGACAGCTGTATGCATGTGCATGTCTGTGTCCATTTTCCTAATACAGCCCCCTCATAATTTACTTAATTTATTTAATTGTAAATAAATAACTTATGATGAAGATATGTTAGAATTTAAATTAAAATCAGTAATTTGTAATGTTGATGCCAAAAAAGTCCACATTTGCCACTTAGCACATTTATATAGACACATGCAAAGGGGACCAAAGTAATGGGAATAAGCGACAGATATATAAAGTTTGCACCCCAATCAGAATATTATGATCATGTTATGCTCATTTGGCACAAAATTGTAATCTGGAACCCATTAGAACCTGGAGGGGCCCATTCCTGGCACCCAGAAGATACAGAACGAGCACTGTAGTATGTTTGTTTTTATGTTCAACGCAGACAGGAAAGCAACTGTTGTTTTTTTGTTTTTTTTCTGGAACATTTTACATCTCTGCGCATATCAGCGCTTTTACACTGAATACAGCCTGGTGCATGTAGATGTGGATCATGATAAGATTAATTAACTTTGTGCCCATATAAATGAAGCTTTTGGACTATTTTAGTTTTTCAACCCAGATGCATTTGAATCTGACCAAAGAATTTTGCATATCCAAACATAGTTACTTTTCACAATAGAAATGAAATTACTTCAACAATGCACTATTTAAGAGTTTTTTCTTTCGGTATAACTGCATTGTTTTCAAAAAGTTAATTATCCTTTTAGATATCACAAGAGTATGAGAACAAATATATGTAATAAAAACATACAAAAAGACCTTCCAAAATAAAAATTTAAACTAATTTACTTAATACATTGTGTGACATGAGGAGTTTTGTAAAAGTAGATAAATCCTCAGGGTTGGTAATGCCTTCTGTGGTGTCATTGTATCATTGAAACAGATGGACATTCCTATATCTGCATGACTATTTCTCAGCATTAAAGCTATTTAAATTCCATTTAGCTGTTTTAACGTAGGTGTTTTTAATGCCTCTTCTTGGTTCACATACTTTTCATTTAAGCCTGCTGAACCGCTCTCCATTTTTTTCAGCAACAATAATGAGCACAACAGGCAAATTAATATGACATCTTTTGAGTGCATCTCTTCTGCAGTGATTGCCACAAATGGCATATATGTACCACACTGCACATGCATTAAATCTACTGTTCTGAAGCATATCAAGGCCATATGTATAAAGAATAATGGCAAACCAAAAACCACAAAGTGATCAAATGCTGTACTCTTTCCTGATCTTTGTGAGTCCCAGTGGACACGCCTAACATCCCCAACACAGCCTGCATTCACACATTTACACATATACCTACACATGCCCACTCCACACTTTGTTCAACACTTTATCTAACACGAAAGCAGAGACTTAAGTTGCATGTGTGACTTTTCACCAGTGAGCATACATTCAGTGCTTTTGGGCAAGTTTTTAATTCAAATAATCACACGTTTTTTTGTTTTTTTTCTCGAGAACTTTGAATCATCAGCTATTTTCTTTGCCCTACAATATATTTTATCAGCTGAATGTGTATGTTTCACAGCCATTATTCTAACAGGACAAGAGGTAATGACCACAAATCAATACAACTATTTGTCTCATTGGTGAAGTGAAAGGAAAACATATGATATTTATATGAAAAGAATAGGGTGTGTTGGTGTAAAGACCCTCTGGGGAAACTGTTTGGAGTATGTCTTCAGCAACTTTGCACATTTAGATACCAAAAGATGTGTGTATTCTTATTACAAGAGAGTTCAACTTAATCAAACTGAGTGAAGAATTTCTGTCTTGTTTTTTTTAACTCTTGTAACATATTTTAAATTATAATTAGGCATTGACTTTGACCAGGCTGTTGTAACACATGAATGCGCTTTAATTTAAACCAAGTCATTGTTTTTCCGGCTCTCTGGGTCACCAGAGGGTGAACCTCAGTCTTCTGGCATATTTGCTTTCTCCATGTTATCGTCATCACAAACACATTTTCATGCCCCCGCTAAAAGAATGAATTAACAAAAAATTCTCACAGTATGACCGCAGCCATTTTTATGGTGTGTTCTTAGTTATCTACAATTGATGTCTCATCTAATCACAGCACTTTCTCCCACATGTTTACTGTGCTTCCTATGGAAGCTTTTAAAAAGCAGCACATTTTACAGCTTTCTCTTGGCAGTGGCTTTCCTTTTGCCACCTGCTGACTTGTGAAGGCAATTGGTTCCACTGGATTTTATTTATTTTGTTGGACATGAGATTGAATGGGACTGAACACATATATGGACACTATACCTTTCAGAAATTATTCATAAAATATCCAAAAGCATGTGTCCTTATCTTTCACTTGACACCTTTGCACTACTTTGTCTGTTCATAAAATTCCAACAAAATGCATTCATGTTTTGTGTAACATTTTATCCTGTTCCTGCTGTGAAAATCTACCTCTACTTTAACTGTTTCAATATTTACAATGTGTAGGGTTGGTAGGTGGCTGTTACCATGCCAACCTTTTTTCTTCATGTGTTCTAAAGTATCACATTTTTTCATAGTTCTTATAGGTTTTCATTTTCTCCACCAAGGGAACCACGGTAAATATTAACATTAATCTTTGTCAGTCGAGGTTATAAGCAATGCAAACATGCCATAGCAACAAGAAAACAAATAAAGAACAGATTTTATACATTCAGATTCAGTCTGGTTTCCCTGCTCATGAAGATACAGACACTGCCCTTGTCAAAGCGTCCAATGACACCCACAAAAATACAGCACTTGATTCTGTTGATGATCCCATGCAATTGAAACTACCAGAGGGTGGACTCTGATACTCTACATGACGAATTTGAATCTTACCTAAAATCAGGCGCTTCTTTGTGTCAATAAGTAAATTCTTATTGGAGTCGACAGACATCACATGTGGGCCACCTCACATGTGATGAGAGTGTAAAAACGTTAACATGACTACACAGATGATACACAGCTCTACATAAAAATGTCACCAGATGACACTAACCCCATCCAGGCACTGAACAAAAGTTTAGAACAAATCAATGCACTGATGTGTCATAACTTTCCCCAGCTGAACAGAAACAAAAAACAAAGTTATTATGTCTGGACCAAAACAGGAATGACCAAGTCATCATGCAGCTGCAACTATGACAGATACAGCTAGAAACTAATGATCAGGCCCAGAATCTGGGTGTAGTGATGGACTCAGACATGACTCATCAAAGGCACAAAGACAAATTTGGTCTTCTACCTCCATTTCCAGGACTCATGCATCTTGATCCTAAACCATTCGATCTATTCTCTGAGTTACAGAGACGCAATGCAAGTGCTTTAAAACTGGGATGATGTGCTCTATGTTCCTAGTGTTAGTGAAAATGCAAACAGCCCTGTTCTGGACCAGTTGCAGCTATCTTATTAACTATTTTTATGCAAACCATTGAAGACACTTTTGCAGTAATCAATGTGACTAGAGAAACATACATAGATGAGTTTCTTTAGATCTCGCTGAGACATTAATTTTTTAAAACCTGATGTCATTGTATCAATCCTCTTGTCTATCCTGCAACCAAAACTAAACATGAAAGATCAGCATTCAGTCTTTATGTTCCACTAATCTGGACTGTCCTTGTATTGCTGCTTTCATTGCCACCAGAATGGATGGTAAAAGGCGATAGTCTGGTTTGCTGACTTCAAGAGAATCAGATTTGTCTTCCTTAAATGTATCACAACCGCTTCCTGTTTCTTGAAGGTTTTAATGAGATACAAATTGATGATTTTTTACAATGGAGGTTTAATAGACAAAGCAATTTAGCTGAGTGTATTGACGATAACATGGAAAGATGGAAGAGATTGCTGACCACCTTTTCCATTCCGCTGTGGGGCTCAGTAAATTAGACTAGCATCTTTACCCGACTCTCTGCATAATTACCTTGGACCAGTCACGCCAATTTTTTCAGTCACTAAAACGGGTCAAGTGATGTGACTCTTAATAAGTAAATGGGGTGAGGCTGACAAAAGAGCTTTTCTTTCCTGCAGTATCTCTAACTCGATATGCTCGTGCAGCATTGGTTGGATGTAAAACAGCTCCTCTGGTAATAAGGAATCAAAATTAATCTGATTATGGTGACCTGATCATTAAACTATATCTGAAGAAGAAAGGTTATACTGGTGATGTTGTGTGGTTGATTTAAAGGGTGATAAATTACATGAGTCCAAGTGAAAGACAAATGTGCTTGGGAAGCACAGTTTTAGTCTCACATACTGTTTCTTTTTATAGACGGTAGCTATTTTGGTCATCTGTTTTCTCTTTCACTGCAAAATATACACTTCTTGTTTTCAGTCCAAAAACTTTTCCCGAGTTTGTCACTTTTGATCATGCACATTGAGTTTTTTTTTTCCACAATGAATTTCTACACTGAAAATTAGTCTGTGGAAACAAGTGTCCCCATTAAAAAAATAAAAATGATACTTTATTTCCATCTTCCATCTACACTCCCTCTCTAAAACGTGCAATATCACATTTTCTGTTTAATTATCATTAAATCAATTCAATGCCATTACTGGAAATGCTGTCCAGAGAAATGAAAATGAAACAATAGCATTTAGGACAGCAACCTATTTGACAAGCTACAGATCTATGAGATGAGGAAGCCGCATATAATATAACTTTAGGTAAGACATCACAGATTCCTATCTATGCCAAGGACATTTTTCACTTGGCTCATAATCCAACACATTGGGCACAGATTTCAGCACTGGGATCCCATACATAACTCCCTCCAGCTCATCCTGCACCTGTGTCACTGTCTCCAGACTTGCAATTAAAAAGTAAATGACTCATACATACTGACTTCTGTCTGCATTTCCAAAATATTAGAAAAGGTGCCATACCATTGTAATTGTAGACGAGCATGGAGCAAGAACTATGCATGATGCTGGAAACAGAAGCTTTGCTCTTTTTCCCACGTTGCAAACGGCGCTTTGATGGCTTTGAAAGTGAGCACCTCAAAAGAAGCAGTGAAAGCATCCCAACAATGTAATCTATCTTTTATCTTTAACACAGGAAGCATGCACTGCTAAAACAAAGCCAAAGTAAAATAAAATATGCAGTGCTCTATCTTGCACAGCAAATATATATAATGTAATCGTACTATTTGGAGGAGAAAAAAATCAGATGCTTTCCTATTTTTAGAGGTTACACTATTTCTCGAAACTTTGATTTGTATTTGGTTGAGCTGTTGTCTTAAGTGTTTTTGAATTTTATTTGAATAATTCAAATCCATGAGGTTGCAATTGATGTCTAAAGAAGACGTGTACATGTCACTGTTCTTCCACTTGTAGCTTTTCTTTAGATGTTCAGTGCTCTGTACAGCTCTTGTCCACCAAAAACTGTTTTTCAGAGACTGAAGGTTTGTAATGTGACAATCAAGTCACATCACACACCTTCCCAATTTAAGTGATTTATCCCTGTTTCCTATTTAAATTTTAAATTTTTAAATGCCTTTTGTATATTATCCATTTAGTAATTTAGTAAATTCACTAACCGATACTCACAGCAGGACTATCACACTCTAATATGAATAAACAATTCGGGAATCCCATTGAATTAATTATACTTCTCATGATTTCCAGCATTTTACATCTGAATTTGCATCTAAATTTATAGAGATTTTTTAAAATACTTATAACTTAAATATTTGAAAAAAAAAAAATCTTGCTATTGCTTTATTATTCTTGTAAAGAAACAGTCACTGAAACATTGCAGTTTCTGTTGTATGCAATTTGAAATTGCCACAAGAGTATCACTGAGGTGCTAACAAACATAAACCCAGAAGGTTAGTAGAGATCAAACCAGGAACTATAAACCTGCCTGACAGTGACAAAGAGAACAAATTAAAGTATTGTATTATGTTGAACCAGCAAAATAAAAAAGTTACTTCAAAAGGAGGGGAGGAAGAAGGTGGAGGAAACACACTTGAAGAAAAGAACACACATTCATACCAATTCACTGTTTCATATTTGAATGCATTTGGTAAAATAGGAGATATGGGTTTTGCTTTAGGTATCACTGGTGTTTGTTTATATAAAACCATTTTTTGTTGCTTCTTTTAGGTTTCATGATTAAAGTTAGAAATATCTGAGGATCGTAATCCATTATGTAGACAAGTATATCTATCCCTCTCCTCCACACATACAGCATATATACAGTATTACATATGTTCTTTTTTTCACACACTCCTTAGAGCCTGAGTACAGCGTATATATACTTCCAAGCTCCCTGGCAGGTCAGCATGCACCACATAACATATCTCATGCAGAGGGGTAGTCGCTAAAAATAGCGGGGGTCTATGCGGAATATCAATACCTTTTTTGAGATCATACAGTAGTGTATGGTTCAAATGAGGCGATAATACATTTTTCAAAGACACGTTCATAGCCCAAAGGTGGTTAAAATAAATGTACTCAGAGCAGATAAACTGATTACTTTGACAAATGCACCAGATCAGAGTTGTCAACCTGTAATTCATCAGTTTTTCCCCTGACTTTTGTTTAACAAGCACGAGGGTTGTTTGTCCTGGCCAGCCTCTGTGATGGACTGGCAGTCTCTGAACTGGGATGAGCTCCCGTTTCTTCATGGCCACAGAAAGGACAAAGCGGACATGGGAAATTAATGTTTGTCTATTAATATTTACTTTTGTTTCTAACCGCAGCAACTCATTGCTTTGTTTCAGAGCAGCTGCAGCTACCTGCTTTTAATGACTGGGAAAGGGCCTCAACAAACTGGGCAGAATATCTTTTAGCAAAGCTTTGACCAACTCATTTTAGCCACATCTAATCTAAATATTGTAGCAATAATACATGACAAGTTTATTGCTTGGAAGAAGAGTCCCCAAGAGGATTTTCTGCAGTCACAGCTGGACAAGCTGAAAATCAGACTTTTTTTTTTGTTGCATCTCTTTTAAAGATTGTCAAGATATCAGCGACAACAAATCTCCATTTCCCCATATTGTCATATTTCATTATATTGCCTTTGACGTTCCATACTTTAGCACCTTACCAAACCTGGGTTAGTAAAATGGATACAGTGCTGTTAGATTGCTACCTCAGGTGTGAGCATCTATTGTAGTAAGACTCCATCCAACTCACATTGACAACATTAGTAATTTATTAACATTGCAAATGGTGACAAAACATTTGCCACCATTTAGAAATGGTGGCAAATGTCATTAAGTACCTTCTTGAATGTTTTCCTACTACTATTTTTTTTTTTTTTTTTTTTTTTTTTACTAAAAGGAGATTTAAAAGTTTCATTTGCCGATGGGATTATTTCCCCTATTAAAACTGACATGTAGTTTTTTGTAATGAAGCTCTGGGGTTTCTAAAAGTCATCATGCAATTGAGTACAATAATTTTATGTACCTTATTGAAGCCAGAAGCACCTGCCACCAGGGACTTAACTGCAGCAGGATATCATGCTGCCAAGTATCCTCTCGGGTATTGTTCTGAGAGAACAAAGAGTTGAGGCAAAAAGCACACATAAATAGAAGATGAGACTCTCATGAAAGATAATTAGTACTTTATACTTTTAAACCAGCCTCTGTTTTTGAGCAGACTTTGACAGGAGTGTTTATGTTGTTGCTACTTCTCAATAAGGTACATTTTCAGGTTATGTCAGGAAAAAAAATGCCTTTAGCATTATTACAGAAAACAATCTAAACTAAACATATACACACACTCCTGTTCTTTTGGAAACAAACTGTTGTTGATTTAGATTTGATGAAACGATTAATTATTAAATTTTCTCTGCTGTCTTTAATTAGTGCACAGACATGACTTTCTTCCACACTTGCTGATATATTTTACCACCCTAACCTTTTCTCTATGATGTGCAATTATCTACCTCCTCTTTATGTAAAGTTAATAAAATCTATTAGCCAGGGGCAATCTGTTACTTATGTGCTGACTGCCACATTGAATGTGAGGATGTCAGCTGTCCTTTTGCTGTGTCACCTTTTTACAACATGAATTGGCAACGCTTTAGATCCCTGATAGGAGTAATAATAATTTTCTAATGGTCTTTGGCTTGTTAGCTCAGACAGCTTGGAAACTGAATGCCATAATGCCTTCATCCTGTTTGATGTGTAATTCATTGTGTGCACTCCACTAAAACTCAAAAAGTACAGACTGTCAGTTTCCTTTTAATGGTGCTTTGATCAATATTGGATGGACGGTTTAAAAGAAGGACACATTTCTTCGCATCACTGCTCACAATTTTTAAGGTACTCAAAAATATTTCCAGTGTTGATGGTAAAATATTCATATTAAGTTCTGGCTTCTAGGTTTCTTCCTTCCATGAACATAATTGAAGTCTTAGTCTTATCTTAGAAAGCTCTTAGTATGTGTAGCGTTCTGTTTAGGTGACCATAAATAAACAATAACAAAAAATTTGTTTTGTCCTGACTGAGGTTTATGATGATTGGAGTAGTTCTGAAAGTATTGCAATACATCTGGACTTTATGCAGATCACGTAATGTAATGTCAAACCTTTGTGCTGAAATAGCTGATATGCCATCAATGTATGAAAGGAGCAAGTGCAGTAATGTTTCACCTATTGTGAACCAAACGGCAAACGTTTATGTCAGTTTACCAGTGATGTATTGCAGGTCCTACAAATAGGTGGGTGGGCAAAGGGAGAGACCCACTCTGAGGTAGTTTTACAAAGCCACTGAGACGTCTGGGTTTTATTAGCTCTAACCATGTTCATGTTTCTCTGTTCTTTCTCCTAGGGCTTTGGATCCATTTTCCTCGGTCCTTCCTCTTTTCTGTCCATCTACCTGTCACTGTGACTGCAATTTATCTTCATGTTGAGTCCTAATCTAACACACCATATCAGATAGAGGTAGGCAATGTTTGTTTTTTCTTGGGGTTTTTTTAATCCACAAGTGTGCTACTGCAAAATGGACTGTAGGAAGTATGGCATTGTTTTACTACAGTTGCATTAGATCAGTTCTATGAACCCCCTTTGGAAAATGTAGTTATATAATATTGCATTGTGCTTACGTACATGCATGCATAATTTTCTTTTTCACAATGTTAAAAATTAAACCTTTATTAAAGCTTCACCATTATTAAAATGTTTCTATTTAAACTTCTGTTTACCTCTGGAATTTAATGACCTCTATATGCTACACATACTTTATAGTTATATACTATCCTCTATTTGCATACACATTACAATGCACACATTTGCAATACCTTGTAAAAGTATTCATTGATGTGTTGCTCATCTAAGAAATTGCTAATTTTTTTAAAGACAATCTAGTATCTCTTGAAGTTCTTGAATCTGTGCTTTGACATTTACCTCTGATTGTGTACAGAATTATTTACTTCAAACAAAGTATGTTTATGATCATATGCTTTATATGATCACAAAATATATGATCATATGTTTTAATCATCTAGTAATTACTCCAGTATCGACTCTACCATTAAAATGGTGTCCCTCAAACATAAAAGTCACTGTACAATACAAAATACTTTGAACAATAAAAATCAACCTGTTCCGACTGTGACTTTGCAACTAAAGTAACTGACCCAGTTTCTCCGCAGCTAGATGAATAACATACTTCACGTGTAGCAATTGTGTGCAGGTTTTTACAGATTCAGCACAGAGCAAACTGGGGCTGAACAGGTGCCAAGTCCTGGCTTACTAACTTACATGTAACAAAATTATCAGTGTACTGCTCAACCAAGCCATTTTCCGGCGGCGCGTACAAATAAAAAAAGCTCAATGGTGCAGAGCTCACTTTAAAACCAGAAACGCATCAAGTGAGAATTTAACTGCATTTTAATAGGCAAACAACAATCCTGGGTGAGACGCCCAGGGGTAGCTCACCCAGGATTAACAAGGCATGGTTTGGAAACCAGAAACGGCCCCATTCACGGCATTAAACATGGCAAGCTGCACAAACACATTAGCCCAGGTTAAATATACACAGAGATGCATTGGCTGGCGGCTGTGACACCCAACTCAGGGAAAATGAGATCTTTATAACATAGTTTGGTGCTGCTGCAGAAACCAGCACAAGGAAGATTAATCCAGTTTGATAAGAAAAGTGATTAAGATAATTATAGAACTTTAAATGTCCTAAATATGTTCACTCTGCACTCTGAGCTGCAGTAATTGACCTGTCTGTTGGAAAATATTAACAGGATGCAGTTATTGTGCTGCTGACCAAAGTGTAGCTAAGAAGCCAGTTTTGCATATTTAGTTGAAGCCATTACAGAGAGACAGACAGAGAGAGACAGACAGCTGTGTTGCATATTGAGTTAATCTTGAGACAGAAGACATTCACGTAATTTTGCTCCAGACACTTACTGAAGTCACCGTATTATGGACTTTTAGCTCTGGCTCTCACACCATCTTGGTAGCAGGTAGAAAAATGATTTTATTGTAGTGGCATAACAGTTTGTACCACCATCTTATTTTCTTCTTTTTTGTAGCCCTCACTGCCTTCTTCAAACCTAGTTTTGTGTCTACCAGAGGGGGGGAGGACTATCTGCCATAAGCAGTTTACAAGATGCAGTCAAAAAAAAATAAAAATAAAAAACTAAATCATGTGTGATATGCCATACCTTTGTATATTTTATTTGACAGTATAATTTTCTTTAAAGATAAGAAGTTGGTATAATGGATGATATTAAGTCTCATAAATTTGCTAAAATGAGTAAAGAAAAAAAAAAACAGCAGCGCCACCTGGAAATATACCAGAAAGACAGGATAGCAGAATAAGCACACAAATTAAGGCTTAAAAAATAATATAAAATAATAAAGAACATTGTTTGAACTTTTTTTTCAATTTTAAACAATTGGGATTTTAGCTGAGGTTAAAATATATATTTTTTAAAATAATGAAATACTGGCGTTTACCAGTAAGAGAGTTGTGAGGGGCAGGGGGACAACATCCAGTGAAAGAAGGGGATATTCACCCATTACAAAACACAACAACCAAAAGCAAAAAAAGGAGCTCCAACAAAAAATGAAAAAAAGAAAAAAACACCAAACAAGATAACATGGCCATGGGTCACCAGTGTCACCATCGCCCCAGTCTCTGAAACACAGAAATGCAAACCATCCACCTTAGTAAAATAAATAAATAACAGCATTGTCACAATAAAAGATTCTGCTTGCAGGCACACTTCCCAGTGGCAGCACACCATTTATGCTGCTACAGCTTGACCCAGAGACACTGAAGACCTGCTGTAAAAATAAAGGTTAAAAAGGGAGTATTATTCAAAATCTACTTTTTTTTAGCTACAATTTTGTAGTCAAAGCAACATACCGGATATTTTGCCTCATTCATGAGTATTTGAATGAGTGTTTGCCTAGTGAAAGGACTAGGTCCTTTAGACTAGTGGCAGCAGCAATTGGCAAACATCTGGTGGAACCGCATGTTTGCCGAGAAAAGTTGTACACAGCATCAATGAATGGCATGCAGAACCATTGTTGTGTTGCCGCGATGAAGGGGGATTTACAATCTCCACATTCTAAATAACTTACTCTTTTGACTGAATTGAGTAACAGCTGAAGTGTAAGATTTTTCTATTTGTGGTAAGTGAGGTGAGCTTGTTGACAAGTTCCCCAAAAATAACTTGCATGTTTCCCCAGACTTAGACTATGTGGATAAATGCATCACTTCATTATCCAAATGTGGAAGCTCCCATATACTTATGATACCTGCTGCTTATTAAATGAAGTTGCCACATTACAATTCACCAAAAAAGTCAATCTTGATAAATCAACAACATGGAAGAGCAGCCTATAGATTAATTTATCATTTTTTAAGTATGTTTGGTCTTGTGTGAAGTTTGCATTTTGTCTTGTGGTTGCATGTATTAGATGGGAAACGTTGTGTGTTTACAGAATGCAGAAGGAAAACAAAATAAGGTAATTGACTGTTAGAAGCTGATATCAGGAGTGATTTTGAATAAGCAAATTTGTTTCTCTGATGGTCTGTGCAGGTCATCTCCTTCCTCTTGCCTCTTTAACAAAGTTGGTCCAGAAAATGATTTAATATGCTTTTCTATTTAATTGCACACATAGTGGGTGGTATGAGTGTGCCAGTAATAATGTTCATCAAACAGAAAAGACATTGGAAAAGTCTAAATTTAGTTACATTACAGCTTATGTCGGTGAGTTAGCACCAGTAGACATGTGCAGAGGCAGAGTGATGTGTCTTACTTTCATGATTTCCCAAAGCTATAAATGTATTTCATCTGAAAGGTGACAGCTCAAGGAGTGGTTTGGTGCTCAGGTGAAATTCCACACCCTGGCAGCTGCAGTGAAACATGATTATACAGATGAGGTGCTGTCTCAGCAAAGCACATATTAATTGAATATACACTGTGTGCACACAATGCATAAGACATGATTATCTTGTTACTCCAGACTGTAACTGTCTGGGGTTTAACAGTGTCAGCCTACAGTTTCTTGTAGATTAGACCCGATGTGCTCCTAGAGCAATGATGTGGTCAGTCATCTAGAAAACATCTTAAACAACAATCATCATGTTAAAATTCATCCAGTGATTATTTCTAAATTACTCAATCATTTGTTCATTTCATTCTTTCCTTTCTGTTTATAGTCATTGTTGGTATTATCATTTTTAAATTAATTACAGTACAAGCATCTGCTACACATCAATAATATGTACTTGTATTTATATTTGCTTGAAGAAGATTAGGAACTCTTAAATTTTGAGTCAGGAGCAGAGGCGCTACTACACATTATTCAGGTGGATGCGAAAACATAAATTCCCCCTCCCCCCACCAGGGAAGGAATGTCAGGGTGAAGAAGCAACTCTCACTCGCTCAACCCCCCCGCCCCCTCCGAAGCAACAATACGTGAAGGGGTAAGACTAGCTACATTTACCTCGTTATGTGCGTGAGGTGAAGGAGCGAAAGGCTGAAAAACATCATCGGCGTGTCGCCCCCTCCAGACAGTGTTTTGGCGCTCCCTCTGCTGCTGCGCCCCTATGCGTTGCATACGCTGCATACCCACTTTTTTCGCCACCGATCTGGAGTTTTAGCTTTACACATGTGGGAATTAAATTTTAGACATGTTCCAGTCCATGGTAGACTCAAAATGCTTTCTATGTCTTTCATGACCCATTTTTGTGTTCTTGCAAAACGTTATGCTCTGAAATCAAAAGTTTTTCAGCTGTTAAGAAATATGTTAAAGCTGACCTGCATCAAAATATGACCGTCACTGAGAAAATGTTTAATTTATTCATTTATTTCTTCCTTCATGGAAGGAAGAGTTTCATTTGTTCTGTTGCATCATTACACTTGGATTCAATGACAAGACTTCTTATTCTTGTAAATACCCACAGGTATTATTATTTCACACTGTCAACATAGACGCTTTCGGCATAGATAAATAAGTTATTAGATTTTCTCGCGAGTCATTCAATACATAAAGATTCCCAATATGTCATTGAAGGTGAGACTTGTAGCAGCCATATAATTCTTAAGCTGCTGCTAAAAGCTAGAATATTTTTTACTTTAATAAAACCATTTTCTTACCATATAAACACTGCACAATATTAATCACATCATGCACCATTCTGTGTGTTTTTCCATTGACAGGGATCAATTTAAAGCAGAACTCTGAACAATTTGTGACAATGTGTGAGAAAGAAAAACAGTGTATGTGTTTGATTTTGGTGGGTGATATCTCTACACCAAACACCTACATGGTAAAAGCTGAACAAAAATGTCTGAACAACACAAAATTATCTTTTTACTTTCCGTTTCATCATCTCGTTTGTGTTTTTGTTTGCATTTGTGCTGACAGGTCAGTAGTTCTTCTTGCTGCCTTGTGTTTGTATCGCCCTACCCAGCATTTCAACTCCTCTGCCCATTTCCAGCCCTCTCTCTCCAACTCTGTTTATCTTTTCCTCTTTTCCAGTAAATTATTATTTTCAAATAACTAATCACATAATGAGAAGTGTGTGCTACAGCTCTCAGAAAACAAGACACTTCTGTCAAAGAATACCGCAATCGACAGGAAGTTGGGTAAATGTATAAAATAAATCAACCCAGCCAAGAGTAATGAAAGAAGAGTAATGAATAAAGAGACCACAAACAAAAAACAACAAGTAAGAAACAGAAAAATCCTAGACATAGAAAAGGTCTATTCTAATTAATTTTTCAGGATGGACTGTTTGACGTAGGACTCTATTAGCTAATCTCATGAGTTTTTAAGAGGTCTTGCTACAGATAACGTGTGCAAATAAACATAAGCAGGACAAAGATACAGTCAAAAGCCAGAGTGAAAAAAAAATGAACTTGCAATAATAGATTTAACTGTCGTTAGTTATAAATCACAGTGAGGGCAAACTGCTAATGGATGGTTCAAACATAAACCGTCACAGATATGGAGGTGAAAGCTTTAAGGGATTGCAGTTGTTTTTATTCACCAGTTTCTCTGACTTGGTAAAACATTGATGGAAACATCTTGTCGGGTCTTTAAAGTTTTCAAAGGTCAGCTTGGCCTGCGTCTGCGGCAACATATCAAACAGTTTCTAGATGTTCATATTCCTTTTTAATAGTGTGGTGAATTGAAATTCAAGTTGTGTTTACACTGTTTATGTTTAACATTTTAGAATGCTGTTGTCACATTGTGGATTCCCTTGTAATATTTTATATTCAAGCCAAGAACGTTAATTAATGTATTACGGGTAAAGATGGCCTTTTATATTTGAACAGTAAAGCTGAGAAATGAGAAACGAGAAGAGCAGCACATTTTTTTGTTTGTATTTAAAGAAATTTAACTATATCCCATGTTTTAATGCAAATGCTTTCATACAGAGTTGACCTACCCTTTACAGATTCACCTGCTTTGGAAAGCATGTTTACAAGGTGTAGAAGTGAGTTTTTGAGGCAATGTTTGAGGGAATATTTGTTATTTATTCCAGAAGATCATTTGTGGGGTCAGATACTGAGGTCTGACTCGCTCTACTTCAACCCAAAGCTGTTCGGTCTGGTTGTTGAATGTGTAAACCATTCAAGTTCCTAACACATCAGAGTCACTCATTCATATCCTTGTGAACCCTGCTTTGTGTTTTGATGTGCAGTCATGTTGGAACTGGGAAGGACCATCTCCAATCTATCCATCATAATCATCATCATGTTATTCCAACAAAGATTGAATAAATAAAATTGTCTCAAAATATTTTAGTATTCATACGCATTAAAGTGTTTTTTTTTTTACTTCAACTAAGGGATGCGTCCAACTCCCAAAAAGCATTACAACATCCTCTGCACCAAACTTTACACTTGTCACAAGGCAATCAAGCAAATGTCAATCTCCTGACAACTGTTACACCAAGATTCATCTATTGGACTGTCAGACAGAGGCATGATTCATCACTCCAGAGAACATGTCTCAGCTGCTCCAGAGTCCAGTCACTGTGCTTTACACCACGGTACTTCCTGATTTAAAGTCTGGATGTGGCTACTTGGACTTGGAAACTCAATCCATGAAAGTCTCTATGCAGTGTCCTTACGTTAATCTGAAGTCCACATAAAGCTTAGAGGAGGTCTGTAACCATCGATTTGGCGAAAAGCTGGGGACCTCTGCACACTCTTCCCTTAGCATTTGCTGACTCTGCCATGTGAATTTACATGGTCTATGACTTCATGGCTGAGTTGCTGCTGTTCTCAATTGCTTTCGCTTTGTTATAATGCCACTAACAGTCGAATGTGGAAACATGGTGCCACTCTGGAGTTTACTGATCTCCTGGGAGCAACCCATTCTTTTTACAGATATTTGAAAAAGCAGTCTGAAGAACTTGGTGCTTACTGGATTTTCTATACTTGTATATGTGCTTGTCTAGGGAAAACAAGCCAAATTGGAATAGTGAGGTCAGTCATCATAAGAACTGTGAAGACGAGCAATATAGCAGACAAATGTGCAAATGAATACTCATTAATGTAAGGAACATTTTATTTAGTAAGTGTGTACTTTGTTATAACACCTTTCAAATCAGATGAAAAAGTTGATGGGAAATGTTTTTCTTGAATTAGAGTATTAAAAAGATATGTATTAACACTATGTACTGCAGTTTGATCTTTTCTATTCTTTTTAACAATGTTGTTGCTCAATACTATTTGCTCTTTGGCATAACACAACATAAAATTTGAAGAAAGTTAAATAAAAACAGGTTTATTGCCATTTCTATATCTGCATCTCAAACGTAGGGGTGTAACGTGGATATTTTCAGCGCCATTTCAGGATCACTGAAGGGTCACCATGAAGACATTTTGTCAACGTGGCATATATCACCAGTATTCTTAAAGAGCTATAATAAAATTGTGATTATTTCTCAGGAAGGAGGACAACATCTGCTATAAATTTTAAGTGTAAAAGGAACTTTGTGGTTGACTTGTGATTTTCAGTGTGTGTCTGGTTAGGAGTATAGTGTATCAGAGTATTATAACATCCAACAACACAACGAGCACTGATGCATTGTCCTGGCAGCCACAATCACCTCATTATCCGATGCAGTGACAGGAGAAAGACAGGGCATTATAACATACAGTAGAGGGACACGAATTGGTGGGCGTGATGGCACAGAGTAAGATGACAAAAGAAGAAAAATAAATAGGATGAAAGATGCATCAAAGGAGCCTTTTTCTAAATGTACCCACACTCAGATGCATGAAAGAACACATCTGTGCCTGTTTGTTAGAAGTATGTTTCAGATCATAGCAGTATAAACTTCCCAGATTGGAGATGCCAGTCGGCCAGGGTAACTCCTGTCGGTTAGAACACGTGTACCTGTTAATATAGGCATATGAGCCACTTTACAACCCTACACCGAGCAGCTCAAGAGAAAACCTGATTATTTAGAAAAAGCACAGAACCTGATACCAATTTCATAAATGGGTTTCAGTGACTTATCACTTCAAATTGGAAATGACCAATCCAGAAATCTCATCAGGACTTTTTGTCATGTTTTCATAAAAACTCACATTACCTTATTTCAGACTGTAGGTTTGTGATGATAGCATGACTCCAATAACTTCACTGCTCCCTATTGTCATTCAGATAACATGGGTCAGTTTTGCAACCTTATGGCTCTACGTGTCCTTTAAAAACACAAATCCTGGTTTATGATGTCAAAGAGGCATGAGGTGCAGCTGCTCTGACATGTCAAAACCCTGATAGTTCCTGTCACTTCACAGAATAAGTATCTTTTGTAACAGTCGGTCAAATAAATTATTTCTAGCTCATACAAGATATAATATATTCAGCTTAAAAAAAACTAACTCTTTTTAAGTTTATGACCAAAGCAGCAGCTGTCAAAGGAGGAAAAAATTGCACAAATTTTGTACATTGACTGCTTTGGTCAGAGTACATCCAGATTGAGGTTTTCACTCACTAATCCCTTCAGGTGAGTTTGTCCACTGTGCGCTGCAAAGTCTATTGAAGGATCTGTGACGCCATGTGCCTGTTTATCTTTCAAAGGCCATGGAAACCTTTTTTTAGAATTTAACATCTTTCAGTCTCTTAAATACCAGGAGATTTTAAATAAAAAGCACCGCTAGTGTAGGATTTAACCAAACACTGGAAGGAGGACTCAGAACTTCTGGCTTTCAGCTGGTGGCGTGATTTTATTTTTATTTCCCCAGCAAGTAAAAGTTTGTTGTGCAAGTGATTGCAGAAAAAATGTCAAAACTAAAAAAAACTTCCAATATTTTCAAAGTAATAAAACTGAACTTATAACAACATAAAAGGTAGCACTGGGCCCCTTGCTGTAGAACCCTTGCACTTTGTGCTTGCTGAGGCACAAACCTCATGAGGAAACTCTTACTCCAGACTTCATACTAGAAGTTTCTTCTACAAGAAAAACCACCATTTAAAAGAATAAAATCATATCAGCAAGATACAAATGATAAAAAATGCACATAATCTATTAAGAAAACCATGACATAATCGAATTGTCTGATTGCATACACCTGTTTTTGTTCTCCTCTTAAAAATGGTCTGACAAACACAAACATCCCTGGTACATTAGAAATGTAACATCCCACAAATGACCTATCCACATAAGGCTTTGAAAGCTTTCTGCTGTGTTTGGACAGAGCAGCTTGGAAAACACATGGTTAGTTGGAACCAACAATATCTGGTATTTGTCCCATCAGCCAACAGGTGATCATCACCACAATCACCGTGGAGTACCACACAAACCAAGCAGCACAGCTCTGTAAGCCAACTTGATGCAGAAAAACAAACAAAACTGTTCAACCGTTGGTTGTTTGTCCATAATCGTCCAAGCTACTTATCTAACACCGTGGGTTACCCAATGGCACTTGGACTCTGCTAATAAACTGAAAACTATTACTCAGTGAGTATGGTGATAGGATAACGATGCAAAAAAGTCTCAATCTCAGTCCTACTGAAAACGTCCGGCTAGAGCAGATCATAAAACAACAGAGGAATCAGTAATCTGGATAATATAGCACTTTTTATTGCCTTGTTGCTGAAAATGTGCTGTGTCAATACAATTACCTTACCTAATGGAGAGTATTGTGCGATGATTGATTTCCCTGCTTTCTCAGTCTTGTATAGTGTTGACACCCGAAGTGTTGTCCTATATTCGATTCCCACTTGTAATCTTGCATAAACAATATTTTCTTAAACTGCATGGTGAAGTTCTTAGTACTGTTGCCTTGCAGCAAGAATGTCCTATGTCTGCGCATGGCTATTTGTTCCATGTGTCTCTGTTTTGCCCTTTGACAGATGACCTTTCCAAGGTGATACAGGAGCTGTAGGTAGGCACCAAATTATGGCTTGTGCCATTTCACAGCAAAACGTTACTGTGGGTCACATTATTGGGTATTGCTTCCTAATTTTTCTTATAACAGATGTTTTAAAGTTCTACCATTTCCTCTAAATCCACGCTGGAACTTGTTTCCTACTTATTACTTATTTTAGTCTGGTGTTTTCTCAGTGGCATAGAGGTTGTGGGAATCTCATGCTCTGTTTCTGTTTTAGAGCACCAATTAATCTCATTCACCTTGTTTTTCAGTAATTTCTATAATGAAATCCTTCTCCATGAGGATGTAAACAGGCAGCTGCACAATTCCCACAGAGGTGAGATTTGGCACGATTTGAAAACAAACAAGCTTTTCAACCATGTGTGGAAAGACTCGAGGGAGAGTTTGGATGTGCTTTCGGGGGAGAAGATGAGGTTTGAAATCGTGATGAGGAAGGTTAAAATTAGAGAAATCTTAAGTTCATGTGATTAAAAATGTGCTTCATTAGCTCACTTTCTAAAAAAGGCTTGACGCTATTAGTGTCTGGAAAATCAGCTTCTTACTTCACAATTATTACAACACTAGTAAAGTGTCTCTTCCTCTTGCGTTCATTGGAACTCTCCCATGCTCACCCCCTCTGAAGGCAAGCGTCCAGATTCATTACTTGTGAAATCACTGGACCAATCTTGCACTTTCTTGCAGCCCCCCCACCCCACACACACACACACACACACATACTCTCACACACACAGATGCAGGCTTTCTATCTCCTCACTGTTACCAACCTTCTACAATTGGACGTTGCTAAGCTACAGGCCCCCATCAAGTTTGTCTTTTGCAGCCAATAGAAGCTTTTCCTTCACTGGTGCTTACCAGTGATGCTGAAATCTGTGGCAGCGCTTCGTTGTTTCTTCAGCCTCATCTATGCTCAGTACTTCCTTAGTTGTGAGGCTTCTGCACCTTTTAAAACATAACTTTTTTTATAGCTTTGAGTTAACTCTTCAAGTTTGTTCACCCATCCCATTCATCAAATTAAACTGTCATTTTTTTTGGAAATGACACAAAAATTTTGTTCAGTAGACTGTAGAATTTTTTTTATCCATCATCTTTTATCATTACACGCAAATGCAGTTAGCCGTACAAAGGTGACCCATTGACTTAGCTCTCAAAACGTGAGATTACCTGTACTCACATTCACTAACAAACACGGTGTACCATAAGATAACCAGTGATGTGTGTCGCAGAAGAAGCATGTGTGCGAGTGAGTGTGGCAGATGGAGGTTGCTGCTTTCAAGGTCGTTAACAACCTAGTGCTCTTACTAGAGCAGACTCTGCAGAAACACGTAGCACACACAAACAATACCTTGTGTGCATTTGAAAGCTAAGACACATAGGCAAACAGCTGAGTACTTAACAATGTATGACTGCTCATAAAAGAGCAAGAAGCATGTATTCATTCTTATTATAGGCTTTGGAATATACCCTAGAATACAGTACCTCCCCCCAGTTTGTTTTTTTAAAGGTATAGGATTCAGTGAACATGCACGTGCACATATGTTTATGCTTCATTATGCACACAATATTTTCCAGTGCCTCTGCAAGAGAGCTGACAGGATAATCCATCTTCGTTGCATGGTGAAGGGGTACTGTAAGGTTGCAAGCTGGACAGTGTGCGATGAGCCAAAATTATATGCTCACACATACCAACCCTCACATGCGTATCTGTTAAAGACAATGATGAATTGCAGGTATGGACATCGGGGAATTATTCCAGTTTTATCTAATGATTTTTGGTCAAATGTGAATGGATAATGTTGTAAAAGCCTGTTGTGAAGTCAAGCCTGTCAACATTTACAGCTGCAACATCTGGCGTACTCGGGATAAATTGCACATTATAAAAGCTGTTCATCCTCTCTATTGCTGCAACATTTTTACAGTTTCTTTTCTGTTTCCGTTTGTCTTTACACAAAAGCCTGCTCAAGCTAATTTTCATTGATTTGCAGATTACAGAGTAATGATCCTGCCTTTCCATTCTCCATACCCTTGGCTTCTTGTGGAAATGTTCACTTTATTATTTTCGTGCAGTGAAAGTTTTACTCAAGTGGGAATGGGTCTGACTGAGAGTGAGACCAAAGACTGCCATTCTTGGTAAAAATTTATCACCAGAGGCCCTCACAGTAAATTGGATTTTTAAAGATAGAAGATCACCTAGGCAGGTTTCCATCGGTGGTATGGGCATCGAATGTGAAGGTGCCCTTCAGTGGGAAAGTGTGGTGACATTTCATTCATCCAGAACTTACAATAATGTCTTGTGTTTCAGCGATTTCTTAATTGCTAGATTTTGACAATTTTGACAATGGTTCTTAAAAAAATGTTTCTACACAGTCTGCTGTGTGAAAAAAGTATTGAATTTCAAATTATATGGACGATTATGAAGAAAAAAAGAGTCTTTTTCCCCTATTGGACTTCTCACAATTCTGGTTGTTAAAGATTTAACAACCTGGCTATATATTTTATTTTCAGTGAAAAATAGAGACATTTCATTTTGTGAATGAATTTAATTTTCATATGCATGTTGTGTCATATATCTGCCATATCAAAATTTAAAAAAGCATTCTCTAAAGTTTAATCTTTGCATTAATCTTTGAATTTACGTGTTCACTTGACATTTTTAGCTGCTGTTTTATGATTTATTTTCTCCTTTTGTGTGCATTTTCTGATTTGCAGTGGTTTTATTGGCTTTTTTTTACTGCTGATGTCTGCTTAACACTATTCTGTCTGGATATTTCTGTCTTGATATTTCTTGATGCTTTCCTATAATTACCCACTTTTTAAGATCTCCTAATTCATGCTGCGTTCATCTTGGTGTGTATGGCTGCTCCAAAGTTGGTCACATTCGGGACAATTACAATCCTTCGTTTTTCCGTAACCCCATAACTGCATCACTTATGCATTAAAATGAAGAAGGTTTAGTTGGATTTAAGGTGCTTTGATCGTGTCTTGTTCTTTCTTACCAGAGAGCCTGCGCCTAATCAGAAGACGCTCTCTTTGATCATAACCGCATTTAAACTCAGCAATTCTTGAAATAGGTTAAACACGGTAGCACTGCAGTATGCTATGTTTTCAATAAACATTTCACCTCCACACCTACAAGACACCTCCACGTTTCCATTGATTTGATGAGAAACGGTGGAGAAAAATAGATTGGAACACAACGGACTGTTTTCACAGAAAGGGTCGATATGACCTGTGAAGGACATTTTATTTTCCTTAGAAAAAGAAGCAGTGAGTAATTACTGCCACCATCTGAAGTCAAAACCTTCTGCTGCAATCCTGAGTGCATGTGTTTAAATTGCTTAGAAAATCCCCAGATTTTTTTTTCTCTTTCAGCTGATCAAACACTTTTGTAAGAAGAAATATAAATCTGTGGATTTTCAGTACGCAAAACAAAACAGATACTCTGTCACTATATCTGGCCTGAACAAAACAAATAAATAAATAAATAAAGATACCCTGTCTGGGAGCAGCTAATCAGTTTAGACATGCAAATCGGGCATCATGCTGTCACACATAACAAAGTCTGTCTGTATGTTTTTGACTTTTTATTTACAAAAACAAAACATCTGTCATTCCTGGAGACTTCCTCACTTTTCTTGTGACAGCTTTTACAATCACTTGTAGAGAGTGATAAACAACTGAGAGCTTCTTATTGCAATTGTTGTAGAACGATGATGGGCATATTTGTGACTTTCAGTCATAACAACTTCACCATATTTTAATAATCTTTGATGATTCTCAATGAAATGTATAAAGGGGAACAAAAGTTTTAAAATGTACCATCGTATTAAATTACACCTATTGGAGTACATCCATAGACGATATTCCAATTAACCATGGTTTATTAAATCAACTTTACAAAAGCATACAGGTTAATTTAAATTGAGCTCCTAAATTGCTTTTAATTACCAGAATATTTATGCTTGGTTGCATACATTGCGAGTCCCTAATGTTTCCATTTTCTGAAATTATGACCAGCTGGATGAATGGATGTATGGACTGATAGTAGGTCATATTTTACAAGTGAATGCATGAAAAGTAAACATGGAACAGACATTTTGATGTGGCAAACATCCTAAAAGTTTGAGAGCGGTTGAGTATGTTAGAATTAAGATAATACTGACGGAAACTCAGACACCAGTAAAGGTCAGCAATCGGCTCCTTTACATTTCAGTGCAGGTGAAACAAAGAGGACAGGAGTGCACACTTCAGCTGTTAGTGAGAAAAAGCGAATGCCAGATATTGATCTAATACAATGATGAAATAGGAGGAGACTTTGGCTTTTTCATTCTGTATGAGTGTCTTTGTTGTTTTGTTTTTTGTTTTTTTTGGAAGACCAAGCCGGAGATCAGCAGGTACATAGAGAGCTGTGTTAATGTACTGTACAGCTCTGGCCAAAAGATTATTTCACAAATATGTCATTAATTTTACTTAAACCAGGTGATCTTTGTTTAACGTAAAGGTAACAGTTGTTTACTGATCTAAAATGATATAAAGGTTCCTGTAGGAAACTTGTATAAAGTTTTCCTTTCTTCCATCCTATAATTAAACACCAAGCTCACTTTTACCTTATTACTCTCACTTGTTGTTGTTTACTGAGTGGTGTATTTCTGCAGTTAGTACTGGGAGAAGTGGGAGAGGAGCTTGATCTTTTATGATATTGTCACAACTTAATCATAATTTAAAAAATATCTAAAAAATATACATACATTTTTATTAAAGTATAACATACTGCAGCTATAATGTGGTTTGACTTTATGTTAATGTTGTAATTCAAGAATGTTTTCATTATTGAATTGCCCATGAATATATTTAGCTAAGCCATTCTAAATGTTTGGTGATGGATGAATTGGATCATTTCACATTTGGATTTGTTTTGCTTCAGACATTTTTTTTCGACCCTTACATCTTATGGAAAAAAAACCTGGAAAATAAATAACAAATAACTGAACATCTGCTTTTTTGCGGTTTGTGGCTCCAGTTAGAAACTTAAGTATCCTGCAATTCCTGGAAGCAGCCTATGTTGCTCTACACCGGAAAACATAACAGGAACTGATCAAGCATTGCAGTAATTGCGTGTCAGGGGAACTGCTGAGGTTTCAGGGGTTTTGCGCCTATGGAAAGCTGAGGTTAAAATTAAACCAAAGCAGAATTAGGGTGTTAAAATGAAATGTTTATAAAGTTTTGAGCAGCAATTTGGGTTTCGACATTATTTTAATGTGTTACCAGTATATATCATTAAAACAGGAGGGTTGGTGTCCTGCAACATTTAGATGCATCTCTGCTTCATCACACCTGAATCACATAATTAGGTAATTAGCAGGATCCCAAAGAACGTCACTGCATGCTGATTAGTTAATTCAGCATGCAGCATGAGTTATTATATCCACATATGTTGGACAAGGAGCCAGTGCACTGGCTTTCAAGAGCTGGAGTCCTGTGGTAATAATTTGTCCTCACTCATTGTTGGGATACGACTCGACTTACTTTGTTCCCCCAATCAGGAGTTTTCTGTTTTTGTGCCACACAGAAAACAATTACTTTTATTGGAGCAATAAAATATGACAGTATGGCCCCCGAGGGGTGGAGTCCCTGTTATATAACCCGTCAACTGGTCGTGAAAAGAATTCAGTCAGACGTTTTGCAGAATTTGGAAGACACCAACCCTTTAAAACGATAGTTGTTCACCTATAAGCTAGAGTCAGTAGCACCTTTTTTCTTAAATATGTACCGATATGGAATGGTTCTACTCAGCATGGCTCGACTCTACTTTTATTTTTCATTTATGACACTTCACTCAATATGGGTGGAATCAGCTATTTATTACTGCAGCATACTCAAAGCTGCTTTTTCAGCAAACTGCAAACACTGCAAAGATTCACAGAGCCTTGCAAATGTATTTCCTTTCCTTGAAGTTTTCCATATTTAACTTGTTAGATTTGCAAATTTCAATGTATACCACAGGATATTTTTTGTGATAAACCATTTCAGTGTTGCACATTGAAAAATAATAATACGCTGTTTAAAAATAAAATGTATAATTTTTTTTTAAATTACTTTATTGAAGCGTATTTTGAGGTACTTGTACTCAGTAAAATTGCCAACTGTAGCCATCTAATTATTAGTGTCAACCTGTGTTTACCACAAGGCATGTGCAGAGGACCAGCAAATATGAAAGAAGCAGCTTTGGTTAAATGAAGCCAAAATGAAATAAATAAAATGGCCCATATGCAGCACATTAAATGCAGCAGAAAAGTAAGACTATCACCTCCCTTTATCCTCACATTGAAATATGGAAGTGGATGTGCATCAAGTAGCTCTAAGCTTTTCTTAGAGTTGGGATATGTAAATTTTATTTTAAAAGAATGTTTTATTTGTTAAAACAATCTATGTTGTGACCATATGGCATGAGACCGACAGTCTATGAAAAAATTTAGCTCCTCTTGTTTTGTCCTAGTGCTTCCAGTGCCAACTACAAAAACATAGAGCTCAGTCAGAAACAACCACTCAGAGCCAGGAGGAGGGTTTTAGGGCTGTCGGTCAATCTTTCTATGCTACAGCTTCTCCAAGTCAGCAGAGCATGTCATGAACGCACAGGCTCACTAGCATTGCCACCAATGTCTGCAGATAAACATTTTATTCCAAAAAATAAGTTGTTTCTCCATGTTATATGTTGAGCAGCATGTACATGAGGATGATAGATTGTGCTAAGATATTATTGTTTATTTTTGACTGGCAGTGGTGTATTATTTCTCCAGTCTGAAATAGCACTTGGACGTGGTGTAAGAGCTCAGTCTTTTCATAGATTATCTGGATCACATTATACTGTCAGGACATATAGTGACAGTTTTAATAAATATGTAAAGAAAAAAACATCTTATGAAAGGTAAATGCCCCATCTTTAAGGAGAGACAGAGAAAGTTGGTCAGAGTGGATGGGAAGATAGATATATTGGATGTGCATGCAGCGATATCCTAGAAGAAATTCTGTTGCAGTAGAGCCTGTAAAACAGTTTAAACTCGGGCCGGAGGCCATTTTCCAGTGAGGCAATGGAATTGTTTAGATGAAAGCACATAATTACGTGTCAAACTGACAGACCTTAATCCAATTGAGACTTAAAAACAATGTTGTTTCTCCCTCGAAATCTAACTGAGCTCGAGCTATTTTGCATAGACATACCCCAAAACATTTGCTGTTTGCCATGGAGAGGTATTCCACACATTAAATATTGTTATTGGTTATGAAACGTATTTTAAAAACTAGTTTAAGTTGGTCTGTTCCCAAATTACCAATAAACTTCACTGATGTTTGTCATTGTAAAGTGACAGAATAAAAAAAAGAGGTTAAAGAATATAAACACTAAGGCTTTGTAATAGGCAGTGTCATTCACCGAGATTTAAAAAATAGCATAGCACAATGCAATTATTGTTTTAAATGAGATTAAAGCATTTATAGCTGTCAAAATGATTGAGGACAGTCTGCTGGTCTGCTGAGAAAAAAAACAGATCAATCTGTGAAATCCATACACATGGTTAATAAACATATGCTTAAATTTATTAGTCATGCTCATAATAAACAATCCATCCCACAACTGGGATTTATGTGCAGCTGACTTCAAATAAACAACCTCATAAAACAAGGCAATGTGCTTGTGCTGCTGCAGTGATGCTGATATTCATGCCCACAGGTGGGGAATTTTTTTTTTTTTTTGACCAGTCGGTTGTTTGCAGCGTTTACACATCACTGTGTGGTGCCTGGAAGTTTGGCTGTAGCTTCTTGTGCTTGTTATGATATAAAACCCCTATATAACACATGCTACCTACTTCAGCACACAGTAAACATCACTATGGAATTTAGTTAGCATGAAAGCAAAAGGGTCATAAATGACTGGCCAAAGCCAAATGCAAACGCTTAAAACTATGCTGCACAGATTTAAGCCGACAAATTTAGATGAGCAAAATGTATGAACTGAATCTACCATGAAACTTGTCAATGGCTTCACTTTTCTGTCTTTTCTCCTCCACAGTCAACCCTGGAATCTTATGCACTTCTTCAAAACCTTTGATGTTCATTGTTTGGGTGTTTCTGAAAAAAAGTGGGTTAGAAGCTACATTTGGGATCCCGGTTCATTATTTTCGCTCAGCTCAAACTATAACGTGCCGAGGGAGTCTGAAATGTGCAGTCACCATTGCAACCGCTTAAAATTAGTTTGGAAAAATGTCAAGCTGTATCCTGCATCAAATGCCTTGAAATAACGACCATTTACATGCATTAAATTGCCATTCAAAACTGTTGGGAGCCACTTTCGTGGCCCATTTTTACAGGTTGAGAAAAGCAACTCGGGTCTGTATGTCTTGTGTCGTCAGTTCTCAGAACCTGAACACCCTACAACAAACAAAGCCTGTTGGACGATCATCACCAACTTTCATGTCAAACCAACATGTCCAAAGTTGAATAGTCTGGTCTGGGAGAGCAAGTATATGTGCTTTTTATTTATTTATTTTTTACATAGAAAGTGTGTTACACTGCAGAGTAATGGTTGTCAAGATGGTTGTCAAGCAAGTGAAGTCCGCACTAAAAATAATCCTCTAACATTAAAACAACTTAAGTATGGTGGATATTATTATTATCAATAATAATAATACATGTTTTCATGCTTTTCAAAGTACTGATTTGAAAAGCATAAAAAACATATAAACCACATCCTGTAACAGGCATTCTTTAAAAATGTAGTTTTATTTGGAGAAGAGAAAAAAACAGTAAGTATAAACCAGGACAAGAAGATGCATGGATGATAAAAATAAAAATACAGTAACAAGAGTTTTTGCAGAGTAACAGAAACTGCAAAGAAGGCTGTGGGGGTGATGAGATAAGAATCTGAATAAGTGAAGTGCTTAAACCTTCTTTTTTTCCACAAAGTTGAAGTGCTCTTACATTGTATTGTTTGTGTATGTTACGTTCACGAGTCTAAAATAGATATAATGCAGTCGGAAATATATGAAAATGAGAAAAATATGGATATGTGGATGCCTGGATGCCGAACACGATGTCGCTGGAGGGATTTGAGATGGGGGGGGGGGGGGGAGGTGATAGGTTTAGTGGAGGGAGTAATCACAAATAATGGGAAGTTATATTTAATCTAACACATATCCAGAAAACACGGAGCAGGTGAAAATGGAAGGGTTGTCAAAATAGCCCATGCTTCTTGTTTATGCAAGTTATTTATTCAGAATCCCAGTTGCACTGTGAGATAGTGGAAAGCCTGAACTATCAAATTACAGCATAAAATCCATTTTTCCCTAGGATTATAAAGCTGCACGCACTTTACTTTGTTTCCTAGATGATACACTGGGAAATCAGACATGAACAGAAGTTGTTGCAGCACTGCCTATTTTTAATCTTGTGAGGCTGTGGAGCATTGTTGTTGCTTAATGAGAATGTTCTGTTGAGGATTTTATGAGTACCAAGAGAGGGGCAGGGTGTAATGGAACTACACAGGACCCACTGCTGGATTAAAGTTCAATGCTATTGATTCACTTGTAAGCCTTACTGGTGAGGCTAATGTACTGTTGTCCACCAAAGCAGACATATCACACAACAGGTTTTGTTCCATTTTCAATGATCAGAAATGCAACTATGCCTCCGTGGCTGCCTGCTTAGGCAAAGATGGAGCTTATGCTTTGACATTTTGACGTTGACGTGTTGAGTCAGACTGATTTGCAAAGCGAAGCACTTGCATATGGCTCAGACTGCAAGGGGAAGATGACCCTGTTTTTGTTTAAAAACATGCACAACGTGGACAGATTGATAAATTCTTAAATCGCTGTGACACTGCTTTTTATTTTGCAAAGTATGTGACGTATCTAAAAGCACATGTACATATGAAGACATGAAGCTTACTTTATGAATTATCATAGAATGATGTTGCTTTGATGGGTTGGGTTACTTCTTTTTGACTGGTGTCTTTTTTCTATTTTTTATTTTTTATATTTAATAATAAGCTGGCTGATTACAATGTTCAATACTTTATACACAGTCCATGATAAGTGGTTAAAATAAATACACCTGCAATTGATTGAGAAAACATTTTACCTGATAACCAAATGTATTAAAATGAGAGAAAAACATGAATGAGAATGATGTTATTGAGGGGATGTGAGATGGGGTAGGGTTAGTGGAAGGAGAAACGTTCAAGCGTTTAGCATGCTGAAGTGTGAATGGGTTTTGATCAGTAAAAGAGAAGTTTTGGGTGGGTAGATTGTGCCTGTAAGTTACAACATTCATGCCTTGGAAGCTTTCAGCGAGCCCAAAAAAAATCACTATCAGATGTGTAAAAACAAGACAGTATATCTCTGTTCACTTGAGCAAAATTCAACTGTCAAACTGCAAAGTGTACATATAATAGTGTGAAAGGGGTATTTACGGAATGCCTGGTTCAATTTCAAGCAAGTTGAGAATTTGTAGTGACAGTTCTTAAACATATATATATATATATATATATATATATATAT